>RJWH01002647.1:0-194171 GCA_004363575.1 Solenodon paradoxus
CTCGGGTGGGAGCAAGATTTGGTTTCCCCATTGATTCTGAATAAGGGATGACAGAAAAGCAAACAAAAACAGCAGTGGCAGGCACTCTCAGCAGCTATGAGCAAGCTTCATTGTCTGGTCCCTTTGTAATTACAAATTTGGGAGTAAAAAGTGATCTAGGGAAAAAAGTGATTTACTATTATCGATATGGTGCCTTTCAGGATATAGCAGAGATGAAGAGTGGGGTGTGGGGGTACCAGGCTGAAAGGATTTATGTGGTTGGGTCTTTTTTTTAAAGGCATTGACCTAAAGTGTGTGTGTGTGTGTGTGTGTGTGTGTGTGTGTGTGTGCGCGCGTGTATGTGATTGTGTGTGTGCATGCCCGCGCATGTGCACTGCAGCCTTGTAAGTTCTAATCTGCTTGTCTGAGCAAGATGGATCTGGCTAAAGTAGTTTTCCTTTTTGATTTGATACTGTGTTTAGAAATGGAAAAGATATTAACGTTCATTCAGTCATTCATTCAAAAAATACTATTTTCCAAGGGCCAGACACTAGCAGATAGCTGAGATTAAATAAATGGTAAGTAAACATAGCCTCTGCCCTGTCAATTTGTGGCTTAGTGGAGAAAATAAGCAGGAATCATGTCCTTAACACACCTGTGTTAGAAGTTCAGTAATAGGAGAGAAGCACCCAGTCTAGTCATGGTGTTCTCTACAGAACTGTGAGAGCAAATGCGGACAGTTTGCATATTGTACTTTCTAAGGAATATTTTGCTTTATCTAAATATATCTGGGAGGTGTGTCTCTGGGAATCAGAATTTTGAGACAGCAGTTTAAACGCTTTTAATGTAAGGAAATGGCATACTCTAACTTGAGTACCTCACAGCTTACAAATTGTCTATACTACCAAGGAATGAACCTCATGAATATCAGTCAGTGTTCACACCACAACTATCTTTTTGTTTAAAACGGTCATTTTCTGCTATTTGAAATATCTTGCTTAAAGTTAGCCTTTTTTGTTGTTGTTGTATCATTTCTTTTAAGCACTTTGAAGTGTATAGGAGTTTAAGAAACACTCTTTCTTACTGTTGCCAGTACTTTGATAGTTTCAGCTTGCACAATTTATTCTCTTTTGAGTAATTTCTCTCTGGTTAATTTATCTTTCCATGATAAGAGTCATAATTAACTCAGAGTTCCTAGCTACCCTCACACTTTAAAGGAAATGACAGCAATAACTGTATTAAAGTGTTACCTCACAAGTAGGCTTTAAGAGAACACTTTCAGAATGTTTTCACTTTGGTGTATCTGTGGTTCTTAGAGGTTTCATTGCAAAAACTTCCTAAGCAGAAAGATTGTCCTGTTCAATATCTTTCTTTTATTCCTTTTTTTAATTTTATTTTCTCTCTCTAACAGAATATGACCCGCCGGGATATCTCTACCAAGGGTCAGATATCAATGGGCAGATGGTGGACTACACCACTCTGCCTGGCACACACCGGATAAATGGCAGCGTTCACGGAAGCTTCATAAGCAATGGGAACCTCAGCACTGGCTGCCCGCATCTGCACCGGAAGGTCCCTAATGGAGTCAATGGGATCATAAATGGGAGCTTAAACAGCGGGCTCTACTCTGGGCGCACCAACTCTCTAACCAGGACACATGTGGATTTTGAACATCCTCATCATCTAGTGAATGTAAGAGAATGTAAGAGAATGTAAATGAAAGGCTTTCCCATGGCTATAGGAACAGGCTTGGCATATTTGATCATTTTCAATATGGAATCCTGACGCGTTCCCTGAAATGGAAGGAAATAGTATGTGTCATTGGTAACCTCTTGATCCTGAGTAATATTTATAAGCTTGCTGTTATCAAGGGATAGTTATATTCATCAATTTGGTTTTGATTAAAATTTTTTTTCTAAAGGAAAGGTGTAGGTTGGAATGAAAGTGTACAGAGGTAGGCAGGCAGGAAGTGAGAGGAGGAAGAAGCATTTTATTTATTTTATCTAGTTGTTCATCTTGGTTGTTTCCTTGGTTCCTTGGACATGAACCGAGATTTTTGGGATGCAGAGGACTGTGCTGGCCAAAGGCAGCTGACTGAACTGCCACTCCACCAAGGTGCACCTATTTTGAATTATTTTCCCCTGAAACTAGAATACCAGTAACTGTTCATCTCCTAGAAGAGCCAGGCAAATTATGAAACTGAGTAAAGTGAGTTGGGAATGAGACAACCTTCACTGAGGGGTTAGCAGACTGGAGGACACACAAATAATGTGAAAGCAGCAGCCATAATTCATCTCCTATTGTGTGCAGGCAGATTTAGGGCCCACTGTGGCCAGTTTTCTGATTTTTCAAAACATCTGTAAATCTAGGTCAAATTGCCATATTTTTTACATATTAGTGACTAATTCTGATCTTTGAAAGTATTATATAGGCCTGCAGAACATGTCTGCAATCCACCAGTGTGACTTCTGACCTACTGTGAGTTTCTCAACAACGCTGTTGCCTGTAAGATTTTTGTATTTCACAATATTAGTATTTTTTTGCCACAAGGAGTGATAATCTTCTAAAACTATTGCAAAGATAACTTGTGCGTAGTTTTAATTTTTGAAATGGGACTAGAATAACAAGCACATTGTAAAGCTATGCTGGTTAAGGAGATTCTCTCCATTAGGACATTTGATTTGTTTGTTTGGGAACACATTTTCAACCAAATAGATAATTTTTTTTGTTGTTGTTTATTAAGCACTCATTTAATTTTTGTCATTGTTCTGATTATAGATAAATTTGCCATAACTCACAATGTGTAAGAGAGATTTACTAAAACATAACATTTGGAGAATAAAACTTTACTGTGTATTTATATCTTGAAGCTAGAAATCTAATGACTTTCATGTGACTTAACTTTTGTTTGTAGTAGAAAAAATAATTAGCTGTAGTATATCTCCTTTCCAAAAGAGAATAATGATCTCATTATTTTTGTGTGGAAAGATGGCTTATACTCAGAGTTTCTAAACTTTTTTGGTCCCTATTTCTAGTCTAAACTACTGACAGTGTCCAAGAAAATGAAGGAGAGAACACTAAAGTTTGAATAACACATGCTGTTTCCATAAGAAGAAAAAATAACTGTAGTATTTTAGTATTTTGACATGGCACTTTGAGTTTTTGAACAATGAATTGTATTTAAATAGTTGTTGCTCCATTAAGTGTACAGTTTTAGAGATTATCATCTATAATTTATCTTGCTCTTCTGGGTGGGAGGAAATAGGGAAATTTTCAAAATACTGGCCATCATAAAAGTTGTTGAATTAACTTTAATATCTTTAGTGATTCAAATAAATATGTGACCCTGTAGCTTATTAACTTCATTTCCTGAAGCTTTGGCGTTTATCCTTATGAACTGAATATAATACAGGGATATTCTTTCTCTTAATGTTTTCTTAAAAATTCCTGTTGATGGTTGGATCAGGAATGTTGAGGGAAATTTTCAGCTCTTTGGGTTTGCTTAGATTCTGGCTGAGATGAATGAAAATGGAAAGTAGTCTGAGAAAAACAATTGCCTGAACTTTTCTTAACCTTGAAGGTCTGCTTGGGGTTTGGGTGCAATGTGACAGCCTCTCCCACCCTTATCAAATTCAGTTCTCTCGTTTTTGATCACAAAGTAGAAGTCTGACTGATCAGAAGGCTGATTTAGTTCTTAACTTTACTTTTGAAGATCTCTTGCCATTGTATATTCAAGTGAACATTTTACAATGAGGTATGTGTTAATCTGGGCATTTTTCTTAATTGCTGGGCAGTTTCCGCCAAAGGCAACATCAAAATATTAATACTCCCTTCCAAGTCATTGCTGGCTGAGAATCTACTCCATCTGGAAAAACAGAACGTGTTTTAGAATATAGTGTAGTCAAGTGAACAGACATAATCGAAATAATTACAGGAAAATGAAGATGGGTTTGTCTTCTGACATCATTCACACAGATTTCCACCCTGTTTCTCCAACTGGCATCACATAAAATTCTTCCATGACTGCTAGGAAAGTAGAAGTGAGTAGGACGTTATAATGTAGGCCCTATTTTGAGCCCAGTAGATTTGAAACAACTGAAGGGAAGTGAGTCACCTTTTCCATTTATTTGCCTCTTTCCAGTACCAAACTACATGAAAAAACATGGCAGTTAAGTTTCTGGACTACAGTTTTCATATTGCTTATTTCTTACTGCTCTTGACCTGTCCTCACAAATGGGTTCTCATATGTGACCGTTGGTAAATAACGATAAAGCTCATTGCTCAGGGAGTTGGTTAAAACAGACCAGGTATCCATTGAGTATTGGCAGGGCTTTTCCATTTGAGATGGTTTGGTTGCAGTCTACTGAACCTTCAGAGATCTTTCTTTTCTTTTCCCTTGTCTTTCCTCCTGAGAAGGGTGGCGGAGTGTACACAGCCGTCCCGCAGACTGACCCGCTGGAGTGCGTCGCCTGCCGGAACTGTCGTAACAACAATAGGTACGTGGATGCACCTGCATGGTTTGTCGCGAGCAGGGTTCGCTACTGCTTCTGTCTGCTCTTTCAGTGAGTGAAATTCTTGACATTTTACTTCAGATATGAACCTCTGAATGTGGAGTCTGAAGGCTCTCAGTAGTTTTTTGACCTGGCTTTGAAATTTTTAGCTTTTCTGTATCTGGGTTTCTTTAGATAGATAATGACAGTATTAAAGACTTTGTTTCTCATAGAGATATTGTTCAAAGGTTTGATATTTTTGAGATCTTTAAGTTCATTTTTCTCTAAATACAGCCTTATCTTTTCTTGCTAACAGTGATTTTCTTCTCTAGGCTGTGAGTA
Source organism: Solenodon paradoxus (assembly GCA_004363575.1). Lineage (NCBI taxonomy): Eukaryota > Metazoa > Chordata > Mammalia > Eulipotyphla > Solenodontidae > Solenodon > Solenodon paradoxus. The sequence goes on from RJWH01002647.1 coordinate 4,812, forward strand.
AGAGCCTGCTTCCTGACAGGGGTAGGAATTCTGTGTATGCAGGAATGCTCTTTCTGTAGTAATCGTATTGAAATTTTCTTACCAGTCAGTGCCGTTCTTGTTTGTTTTGGGAAAATTCTTAAAACCTTAAGATAATTCAGTAGCAAAATCTTGTTTTCTTTTAATTTTCTGTTTTTTATACTTTTAATAGTCTCTACATACAAAATTTCAAACAAGATATAAATATGTAGAGTAACGTGCATTTGAATTTTGACAGACTTCAGAAAGCTATCGTGCTCTCTCTCTGTATGTGTGTGTATACATATATATATACACACACACACATATATATATATTCCAAAGGAGTTTCAAAATTTTGTTGTATTAAAATCATGTCTGTCAGAAATCTTAATTCTTTCTTTTACATAAAGATTACATAGTCTGATAAGTCCTTCTCAACTCTAAAACTCTACAATTGAAAAACTGTATTGTAGTCATTAGCACACAAAATATTTAGAGTATAGTCAGGAACTTGGATATTTCTTCATTGAAATGAGATTTCATCTATATTTTTCAAATAAATGGAAGGGTTAGGCATTGTGTCTGGGAGTTACCAAAATCAGAACTTGAAGGAGGGTCTAGCCAATCATAGAATTAAAAGTACATTGTTTCAACCTGTTATTAAAAGTTTCCTGGAGACTTTTGTTTTTATTACTTAATCCATTTTAGGGTTTCTGTTTTTAGCAAGAGCTATCTGCCACTTTTGTGTACACATTCTGTATACACGTCGTCTTCACGTAAGGTTGTGGGTAGATTCGTGGAAATTGTGGCTTTAGGCAAAATAATGTGCAATGAAACCAATTTTCCCTTAGGCCAATTAATTGATAAAAATGAAAGTTAGATTCCTACAGTATATTTCTGGTCACAAAATACATCATTAAACTTCTAAATGAAGACCCAGACACTTTTAACATCATTTATATTCATTCATTTAATGTCCAATCCGCCTCAAGGTCTCATGTGGCTGGAGCCCATCCCAGCAGCTCAGGGTGCAGCCGGGAACCAGCCCTGGATGGGTGCCCTTCCATATCTGGGTGTCACACACACTCACACTGACACAGTTGAGACTCACCACTTGAACTTCACATGCACATCTCTGGGATATGGGAGGAAACTGGAGTCCCCAGAGGACATCTATGCACGCAGGGGAAAACACCAACTTCACACTGGTTCAGTGAAATGAAGTTATTCCAGGCACAGCTGTACTGAGGTTTGCTTGTTACGTTTTAAAATTCTACATGACTCTAAGTTTTAAGAAGTTCATAAGATTGAAGGTGCATTCTTGTCCTGAACTTGTCATAGGTTTTAGCACAGTTTCTGAAGGACATGCTAAAAAACTGGTAGACAGTTTATGTACCTGGTGAGTAATTGACAAGCTAGTAAGAATACATGCTGTGACCTAAAAACATAATGGTTTCCTTTCTAGTCATGTGGCCGTCAGCAGGTCTTGATTCAGCCTAGACAGATGTTAGGAGAGAACCTTTGGTCTAAGATAATAGGTCTTAGCTTTGCCACTACTTAAATCTTTGGTCTTAGGAAAGTTACATAATATCTCTGGAGCTATTTCATTATCTGAAAAATGGAAAATTGCCGTAGAGAATGAAAGATTGCACTTAACATACTCTGATCTTAGATTTTGGTAAGTTGCTGCCAGTCAGGTGAAGTATCACCTTAGTGCTGAAAATATATCCCATTTCCTTAAAATGATTTAGATAATCTCTACCATCTTGCATTCATAACCACATGCATGAGTGTGTAGGGGTGCGTGTGTAGTATTTTTTTAATTTATTACTTAATTTGTTGGGTAATATTTCCCTCATAATACCTTAACATCCCAGAGCTTTGTTTTTTAACCTAAAAATAACTCATGTGAAAACAAGAAAAAGATTTGAAGTTTTCCAAAGGAATTAGAATCTTAATTATTTTTGGAATATTCAGCTAAAACTTCTAAAGCACACAACACAAAATTAATAAATTCTGTATAAGCTAGTATCATTTTATTTCTCTGATGATGTTCTAATATGTAAAGATTATATATTCACATTAAGAAAATTCTGCCTGTGTTATTTTAGTATTAACGGACTTCAAGATTGCTTATCTTAGTACATTAACATTTTCTCTGGAATTGTGGGTTTTTATCATACTTTTTTTCTCCTTTAAGACAATGAACAATTGCACTTCGGTTAATTTTCACCATAATGACTTCTTGCATTTCATGTTTGAGGTTTTACTTTTATCTGGGGACATAGGTGAATTCTCCTCAGGCCTAAGAGAACCAGCTTCTTTGTCTCCCTGACTTAAATCTTCTTTCTGCCTCAGAGCCTACCTATTTAAGGCAAGTCTTTGCTTGCCTGCTTCGCCTCCAAGGTTAGCCAGATGTCTCACCTGTCTTCCAGAACCCATTATGTGCTTCTGACACTTAATAATTGTTCCGATAAATATCAGTTAGTACCTAGGTTCACCCTTGGAAAGCAGGAGCATTGCATTTAAAGTGCCCAACTTTTTTAACTTTGAAATTGAGAACAGGTATCTCCTCTTATAATATTCCTCAAATCGCAAACTTTATAAGCTTTAAGTGTTACTTGGTAGATGCTGTATTATTTATTCCCCAAATATGCACAACTGTAGTCAAGTCATGCTTTTAGAATATTGAAATTATTACTGAGAATTACTATGGATTGTACTTCATAATGCCAACTGAACTAGTGTGTTCGTGAAAAGAGGCCTGCTCTGAAGTCTGTCCAGTATGCATTTCAGAGTTTTTGACTCTTCAGTCAAAGCAACATTTACTGATCACTAGCCAGCAATGGAGTAGGTCCTGGGGTATTTCCAGGTAGAAGGCACAAGAAAGCAGTAGGAGGGACAGTGTTTAAAAGGGTACATGCTTTAATGTAGTGACTCTCACACTTTAGCATTATTTGGTGTACTTGAAAAATGCAGATGACTAAGTTTCATTCCTAGACTTTCAGATTCAGTAGGTCTGGGGTGGGGCCTGAAAATTTGTTTTTCTGATGACTTCCCAGTGATGCTGACACACTGCCCATCCTGGGGCCATGTTTGAAAACCACTGGAATCATTTGGCAGGTGAGCAATCCATGGAGTCTTATTTGATTTGGCGGCTTCGGGGCATGTTAAATGTGTACCTCCTCCTGTGTTCAGTTCCTTTGGACTGTTTTCAGGTTTTAAGAGTAATCGCTCATGATGACCAACTAGAAAGCTGCATGTTTAATGCAATTTTGCAGGGAACCAGTCTCTTAAAGATTTAGTTGAGAAGCCCTTACGCAGTTAGGACATTTTAAGAGTTGAACAGATTTTAATCAAATAAATCAAAAGCTTTCTACCCTTCTCTTCTCCTCTCCTCAATTCAAAAGACAGGAATGCAGTTCTGGATTTGTAATCAAATGGGGTTTGTCAGTTGTTGGCTAGTTTAATGGGGAAGGATTGACATTAAATGTGGTCTGTTTACCATCAGTCTTGATAATTTGTTAGAGTAGGGAGGACACTGATGAAATTCGCAGATGAGCGAGCTGAGCAGTCCCATCAGGAAGGAAGAAGACATTAACTTTAAGAGTCCTAGAGATATTGGAAATGGGCAGGAAGAAGCCAAGTAAAAATCAGCTTGGAAAAATGTATGTAATCCATTGGGGAAATAAGTACAAGTTAGTCATGGCTGATAGTCAAGAAGAGAAGAAAACTATTGGGAATAGTGCTTAAGAAAACATAGGTATTATAAATGATGTCCAAGTCTTTACATAATTATAACCTTAAAAGTCTGTGTATTGTGGATTTGGGGATGTTCTTTTCACCAGTTTGAAACCCATGAATGTCAGCTATCTTCAGCTAGCAGTAGTGTGTAGAGATGAGTATGGAGACATTTCATTATTGTACTAAAGTTGTAATAATAGTACTGTGAGTACTAGTACTTTCAGATCTAGGACTTGATCTATCCAGTTGACTTAAGGCTGAAAACATCTACTTGTCCAATATACCTAAAGTCTTTCTTCCAGCAAGTCAATTTGTTAATGGCTCAATCCCTCTTCTGTTCTTTTTTTTTTTTTCAAGGAAAGGTATAGGCAAAAATGGGAGGAAGAAGCACTTTATTTAGCTGTTCATCCTGGTTGTGTTCTCTGGCCCCAGTTCTGGAACCAGAGACCTTGGATATGTGTGGACTGCACCACAGTGGACTGAACCTCTAGGCCACCAGGACACACACCACTGCCTACTCCTATTCCTGATCATTTAGCTATCAGAACTAACCACAAAACCAAAGGAACAAAACATATAAAACATAAGCTTCAGTTCCTCTTCCATCTGATAATCTGCCTCATTCCCTTGGGAAAAAAAAAATTCAGAGCTCTGTGTCTAATTTTCTTAACTGACCAGCACCTTCCTTTGGAGCAAATGATTGATCTCTTATTGGTTTGGAGAGGGGAGGGCCTCTTGTCAGAGAGTCAGGTGGCTAGGTGGATACTTTTAGTCTTTTTGTTTTCAAGACTGTGTCACCTTCCACGTTGATATGTGCTCATTTATTGCTACTCCACATTTATTATTGCCAATTAGGTGACAGTCACCAACTAATTACCTCCCAGACAGAAACACTGACTCTCAGGCTGAGTCACTGCTGCATCTCACAATGAGGATGCGGGACGGCTGTGGCCCTGGAGGAGTGTTCTCTTGTGTAGTAACTGATGGGCTCCAAAATAGAACAGTAGGTCCTAAAATGACACAGACACAGTGGCAAGAGAGGCAGCAGAGGTGAGCTGAGTATTAAAACAAACCACCACAGAGGTGACTGTTTCTGAAGTCTCAAGAACGTATTCATGAAACTAAGTATCCGACACCCGAGAGTTTCATGGATAATCAGTCCTTGTCCTTCAGGAATAATCAAAAAAAAGGAAATTAATTGAAATGTTGATGATTATCTAATCAGTAATTCCGCACATAATCATACTTAATATTATTCACCTGTGTAGTAGGAAATTGAATATTTCTCTAGAAAATATTCTAGAGGTATGATATAGTTTTTCCAGAATATCTCAGATATACATAATCAAAGATTCTTTCTCATTCTTTTGTTTTTTTACCTACTTATTTTTTTTCCAGCCCTGGGTCTCAAACCCAGACCCATGGCTTTCATGACACCTTAAGCTGGTAAGTGCAATTTAAAGAATGTTTGAGAAGCATAAAATAGTGAAATTACAGGCTTTTTGTGTTGTGTAAACTATAAAACATGCACTGCAAGAGCTTTCTTATTGAAGGTCATATGTTTGCAGACATGGACATTTGCCTCTTCTCTCTTCCATTACCTATCGATCTGGGTCTCTTAAGGATTTATATATATATATACAGATACTATTCTGGGGATTATTCAGTTGCTTTTGAAATTTTAATTAAAATGTTATCAGTAAATAAATGGTTTTCACATCCTAATTCATTCATATGCCTAATTATATTCAAAACAGATAGTATATTTCTTTTTTATAGGCTATGTCCTTGATATCTTAGCATGTAACCACCAAGTTAAAGCCATTTTTATGCCTATGCATATAGACCTCTGCAATTGACTTCAAAGTAATGTGAATGAATTATTCAAGTTGGTTATCTTAAATTGTTCGTTACTGCTGATTATAAGTTAGGATTCAGTGTTTTAGAAAATCTTAAAGCAGTTTGGTCTCCTCTGTTGAAATGTGAGTTATAATCATGTTAACAATCTGACTCAAATTATGGTGATTAGTGTCAGCATCACTCCGCTAATTGAGGGTCAAATTCAGAATAAAAATACTGTGGTAATTTTCTGTTTGACTTATCTGACAAACATTTTCTAAAGACAGGTCCTAAGAAATTGGACTTTGCTCTTGCCAAATAAGCATACTTGCTTTTAATATGTGTGTATTTAATCTGCTTGTTCACACATAAAGCAGATGACAGTCAGCACCCCAGTGTCACCTGTAGTGACTGACCCTTGCTCCTCCATCCTGACCATTTCATCTGTGTAATTCATCTTCACGGTCCTTCTCACAAAAATGCTTTCCATGCAAACAGTTAAATTACCCTTCTATTTGACTTAAAAAGTTTATCTTTTGTGCACCCTGGTGGAGTAGTGGTTTGGCAGCTGCCTCCAGCAGAAGCACAGTGCACATACATCCCAAGGACCTGGGTTTGCGTCTCGGTCTGGGGAGAATAACCAAGATGTACAATTAATCAAAAAAATCAGTGGATGCTACTTCCTCCTCTCTTTCTGCCTGCCTCCCTCCTTGCCTTCATTCCTGCTGCACCTTTCTTTAAGAGCCAAAAAAGTTTTGGCTCTTTTATCCTTTGCTTTTATCCTTTGCTTTAAAGAAATGAGCAGAATGAAAGAAACACAGAGGGGAGAAAAGAAGATTTAAAGCATCTCATTAGCTGGTGAGTCTTCATTATTTTTGTCAGCATTTTGAAATTTCATTCATATTAGATGATACATAAAAAGATGATTAATTTATATTATTTTGTTTTTAGGGAACTGCCCTGGTTTTCAAATTCTGGCAAATATTATTTTTCCTACAGCCTACCTTGATTTCTTTTCAATGAAAACTTTTCTTTTTGACCTGATTTTTTTGTTTTTTTGGTGTTTAGTACCGATGTGCTCTTGCAGAGAAATGGAACCTCAAGCTATAGAAGCTCAGTTTTTTGTTTGTGTTCAGAGAGGCCAGAAGAGGAGGAAGAAGCATGTTAGGGAAGGAAGAGGAAAAGAAAACACTTTTATTTTATTTGTTTATTTTGTTCATTCCCCCATCCCTGGGTCGCAAACCCAAGTGCGTGGACTTTCATGGTCTGTGCCCCAGCCACTGGCTTAGCACCTGAGCCACCAGGGCACACTGAAGCTCACTTTTTTTTTTAAACGTCACCACCAGTAAAGGGATTTTATGAAGTGCCTGACTGCTCTATGTCTCACTGTTCGAAGAGCTCTTTCTGACACTGAGGGCAGTCATTGCCTGCCCTCCACGAGATTCAATTTTAAGTCACACAGGCTATCCAAGGATAAGAAAAAACCAACAACAGAACCAACATTGACTGAGGATGGAGATAACTACTGTTGACAAAAATCAAAAGGGGTAAGTGTGCCAGTTCATCCTCCCTGTAATAATTGAGTATAGTCTGTTATAAGGTCCTTTGACTGATTAGTTTAATTGCTGCTCCCTGATATGTTTGCTTGTGTAAGAAACAGGATATTTAAAGAGTCTGATGTCTGATGTTTACTAGTCAACATTTTCTAGACTCTCCTATATACCATTTACAATGTGCTTACTGCTGGACAATATGACATTAATTATGTATTGGTAACCTTTGTCACTAACCTAATATCTAATATACATTAACCACCATTAACCACTTTCTAGATAATAAAATACTTCAGAATATTCCAACTGCATTTCCTTCTCTATTGGTTTGTGTTACTTTTTGTTGTATATTTTAATTCTACAAATACTCAAAATCCTCTAAAGCTTTATAATGATTAGATTTGCAGTCAGTATTGGGAATTCCCATCACCTTTTTCTTGCTTCTCATTGCTTTTTGCATTTTTTTCTTTCTCTTGGTGCCCATTTTTCTTCAGTTTGGAAAAGTTCACAGTTGTATTTCTTACAGTATAGGTCTTAGGGTGATAAATTCTCCATTTTGGGCCTGAAAATTTCTTCAATTCATCTTTCTTTTTGAAGCACTTTTTTTTTCTTACTGTTTATTGAATTCTAGGTTGGCAGTTTATTTTCTTCTGATACTTTAAAGATGTCATTTGATTATTTTATTGCTTTTCTCGCTTCCGTTGAAAAATCATCTGTTCCCCTTCAACATAATCACATCTTTTTCTTCTGGCTACTTTTGTGGTTTTTACTTTGTATTTATTTTCAGCAGTTTAATTATTCACATTCAAAGCTGTCATTTTCTTTGTGTTTATTCCACTTTGGGGTTCATAGAACTTCTTGAATCTGTGGCATAAGCTTTCATCATCATCATCAGTTTTAGAAAATTCTTAGTCTTTCTCCAAATTTGGTTTCTCTCTTTCTCTCCTTCACAGACTCCAACTCTCTATGTTTTTGATCTTTTCACTATGCCTCTGTGTCTCTTCTCTTCTTTATTTTCCATCCTTTTATCTCTGTGCTTCAGTCTGAACACTGTGCAGTGATGCATTTCATGTCCCCTAAGACCTCTGTTCTTCTGTGCCCAACTGGTTGCCTTACCTCCATGTACGAGTTCTCAGTTTCAGTTATTCTGTGTTACACTTAGAAACTCTGAATTACAGTTACTATTAGATTCTAGTTCTCTGTTAAAGTCTCCATCTTGGTGTGCTCTGGAGGCCTAGCAGCTGAGTCCGTTGCCAAGAACCCAGTTTGTGACCCAGGCCTGGGGTGGGGAATGACCAGGAAGAACAAATAAAAAGTGCTTCTTCCTCCTCTCTTCCTGCCTACTTACTCACCTTCATTCCTGCTGCACCTTTCCTTAAAAAAAAAAATTTCCCCATCCTATCCCCGCCTCCCCATGACCCAGGCAGCTCCCCATGACTGTAGGCTGCAAAAGCTGTAGACCCAGGTTTGAGACTCAGAATTGAGTTGTAGAGGAAAAAAGTTCTTCATCTTGTCATTTGCTTTCCTGACTGTATTTGTCCAGTTCTTTTAAACTCTTTGTCTCCCAGCTTAACATCTGTATCACTTGTTTTTCTCTTGTTCCGGTCTCCTAATAGGCCTGGTAATATATTTTTTTAATTAAATTCAGGGCATTGTATATACAAACTCATAGGTTGAAAGATGTTTTCTTCTTCCATGAAGGTTTTACTTTGCTTTTGAGTTGGCAGTTACTTGAGAAACACATCACTTTAACCAGATCCGGGTCTGAACTGATGTAATGCTGAGTTGCAGTCTTTGGAAAAGTCTTGTCTGATTTTGCGTCCCCATTATTTTTACATTGTGACAAGGGTTCCAATTAAAAGCCTTACCGGGCCTTTTCTCTTTGGCAGAAATCTCTGAACCCTGATTTCTGTCTTCCAAGCTCCTGCCGACTGCCAAGAGTTCTGCTCAGCTTAGCTACCACTTCTTACCTGACTTCTTCCTCTTCCTCTTCCTCTTGTAGTGAATTAATTAAGCAGAGGAGAGGCCTCAAGAGAAGTTGTGCTGAAACTCAGGGTCACATTGACCTCTGTAATCTCAGCCACTCAAATGCTTTGGTTGCTCACTGATGATTTCAACAGGTTTAAATAAAATTTCTCCATCATTTTAGTTGTTCTTGGCAAGAGAATTGTTCTGATACAAACTTATCAGTCATAGACTGAAGCGAGCAATCTAATTTTTAAGAATTATTTCTGGAAAACATCATGGTAAGAATACACATTACCTTACCAGAGTCATTTCTGGGTTTTTGAAATTAGAATCCTCCTTATTTCTAATTCCATAATTGCTGTCTAATGTAATTTTCTTGATTAGAAGATTATTTATTGAGACAGAAATAGTATGGAAAGTTATCATTGGTCTCCAGCTGGTAATATGGAAAGCTCTGTTCTCATCAGTCACAAATACCATCCCAGAGTTGAGTGCTCCAGCATCTTTTTTATCTTATGTAAGCTTACTGCATTATATTGCAACCATTTGTTTACTCTGCTGTATTTACATGTATATGTATACATATATACACAAGCATATATTCATTGTCCACCATGTATCTGAAATGTCTAAGGTGTTTAGCAGATGCTTTTAGAAATAAAGGGCTCCCCTAGATAAGGATGTTTGCATGGATGGATGACTATAATATGCACTAAATATTTACAAGTCGTTTGAGTTTACAAAGAAAACATCGTGTCCCCCCTACATACACTTTGCCCCACATTTTGGGTGAGTACTCTACTGAGAGGCTGTGGATTCTCATGAATTGAATACATTCAGTGTGATTTTTGGATGCCCTGGTATTAAGACAGTACAGGAGTCTAATGACAAAGTCCAAGAAGGAAAAAGGTGGATAACTTGGACGTTTAAAAATGACTATCAGGAGATGAGTCTCACTTTTACCAGAGAAAATTTTAAAGTTCAAAGTTGACTAAAACGTACAGCAGAACGAATAAAGAATGTCATATTCTCCTGCAGTCATGGTCCATCTAGGTTCTCGCTCCAATTCTGGCTCCAACAAAATTACTTTTCTACCAGTACTACCTCCAGCTTTTATTGACTTAAACATGCATGGGAAGAATTGGATTTTATTTAAATCAGCTACACATTTTTTGTTATATTAAAAGTTAAAATTGTAGTCATATTCAGTAATATTGTACTCAAATTGTGGAAGTTATTATCTGACAAGCTTTGTTTTCATTTCAGATGACTGGTATCTGAATTCCACTAAATATATAGTGAGTATATTTCTCTACTTGAAATTAAAATTGCATTTAGTTAATTATGGATTTGGTTTACTGATCGAGATCTTACTCTCTTTCAGGTTCAGATCCTTCATGCTTCCATTTGGTATTTCCAGTAACTTGAACCAACAGAACCACTACTAGCAGTTGCATGTTGAAAGGGTGGAAATCCAAAGAATGTATTATATCTTTATTCCCTAACATTGCCCCAGCATACTGTTGGTCAGTTTTATGTTTCCTGTCTAACATATCCAAATCAAACCCAGATGAAATGTCTTCTCTAAACTTTTTTACTCCAAACTTTAAAATAAAACATATGTCTGTTTATGAGATTCCAGCTTTTATTAATGGTGGGATAGCTTGATCATCCATAGGCGATAAAAAATCTGGACAATTTGAAAATATTGAAGAGTAAGCAGAAGCAGGCAGAGACTGAATAAGTCTAACCTTGAAAGACAAGGGCGACGTTTATTAATGGATTTTTGCCTGAAGACGTTCTCCAGTCTGTGTCAAGCACCCAAACAGAAGGTGTCAGAGTATGGATAGAGTTCAAGGCCGACGAAACACCAGAAAGTTAAAGGGGACAATCCAGTAGTTAAAAAAAAAATTACTGCACATGTGAAGAAGTAGCAAAATGTGATACTGAAGAGGGGAAAAGTCAATTTAAAAAAGACTCTCAGGAGCACCCTGGGAACCTCGTGGGTTAAACCAGGCACAGTCCACAGTCATCTGAATGGCCCCAGTTCAAGACCCCAGGACCAGGGAGATAGTGGTGATGAACAACTAAATAAAGTGCTTCTGCCTCCTCTCTTCCTGTCTGCCTGCTTGCCTTCATCCCTGACTATGCCTTTCCATTAAAAATAAATAAATAAACATAAAATGGGGATGTTAATCTCTAAAAAAAAAAAAAGGCTCAGATCAGATGACTCAGATGTCACAATTCACAGATAGTGACTTTAAAGCATCCATTATAAATATATTCAAGGACTAAAGAAATACCCACAGTGGATTCACCTATGGAAAATTCTAGTGGAGAAATAGAAACTGCAAAAAAGTCGAAATGGAAATTCTAAAGCTGAAAAGTACAATAACTTGAGTGGAAAATTTACGGGATGGGCTTGATATCATATTGGAGACAACAGAAGAAAGAGTCAACGAACTAGAAGATCAACAGAAATCTTCCAATCTGAAAAACAGAAGGAAAAAAAAATAAAGAAAACATCTTAAGCGAAGGCAAGAAATGAAAGGGCAGATTTAATGAATGCTCAGCCGCTAAACATTCTAGGCATTCTTCTAAGAAAAAAATGGAAAAATAAACAAAACCTGAATTTTGAAAGTTTAATTCTTAGAAGCGTTTTTTCCAAGATCGAGAGGGCACATATTACCTGATTTCAAAGCAGTGTATTTTGTTGGCTCTCCTAAGATCGTTTCTTTCATGTGGCCGTAAGTTTCTTAGCTTTCTGTTCTCTTCTTCTTTTTCTCCCTCATTCCTTCCAGAGACTATGACATGAAAGCACACTTCTGTGCACTTTATTCCGGAACCAGTTAATTATGAAGAGAAACAACTTCTGACAGTGGGCTTAGGCAAAGGAAGCTTGTGGGATCGGTCATCATACACGATTTCATTCTTAAGTGTTTGCCTTTGATGCATTCTCTGGTATTCTGCTCTAACTGTGTGATGCTGTGGCTTATAACATGAAATATATATTTGGTCATCATCCAAGGTTTCTAGCACATAGCTCCCCAACTCTTGGAATTTCTTGAGAGCAATAAAGGTGTCTTAGGTTATATCAATGAGATTACTTTTGGGAAGTACCTAAGGATGAGAGTTGTGTACCAGGTCAACCATCCATGTGGTTAGAAGGTTGTAACTTTAAGGCCCAACTCCCCACCTCCTGGGAAGAGAGCGGGTTGGAGATGAACTTCAGTCAGCAATAGTCAGTGGTTTCATAACTATACTTATGTAATGAAGCCACCATAAAAACCCAAAAAGAATGGGGTTCAGAGAGCTTCCAGGTGAGCGAGCAAATGTCACTACTGGGAGAGTGGCATCTGGAGAAAACAGAGATGCTCCCTGCCTTTCCCCATGCCCTTCCCTGTGCTTCTCTTTCAACTGAGTTAGATCCCTTTTTATAACAAACCAGTAATCTATTAAGTAAAATATTTCTGTGGGTTCTGTGAGCCACTTTAGAAAATTAATGGAACCAAAGGAAAGAGGAGTCACAGGAGCCTCTTATTTAAGGTCAGAAATACAGGTAGCGACCTGGACTTGAGATGGTTGTTTGAAATATGCAAGGGTTGGGACCAGTCTTGCGGGGCTGAGATAGCACCTGTGGAATCTGGCGCTGTCTCCTGGTAGATAGTATAGTGTTAGAATTGAGTTGAGTTCTCAGACGCCCTTCTGGTGTCCAAGAAGTGCTTGTTGGTATGGGAACCCCCTTACCCTCCATGTGTTATTGGGTCTACAAACCCAAATAAACTATCATTTTAAAGTTCTTGATATGTCAATCATCGTGAATTGTTGAGTGATTTTTTAAGCAATAGTCTTTCTTAAGAATCTGTGACTATAGAATACCAAATGATATTTCATTTTAGTGATTGTTCCCTCTGAAACAGTCCTGTTTCTTTGGGTCCATACTTTATAGGTGTTTCACCAAAACCAGCAGCACTTTTGGTAGCAGCCCTCTTCCTGTGGCCCCAGTGATGGCACCTTATCCTCAAGATGGTCTGGAAATGAAGCCCCTCAGTCACATGAAGGTGCCCATGTGTCTGGCTTCCACGGTCCCCACTTGCGACCAGTCCCCAGAGGAGAGCATCAAGGACGATATGGTACCAACACCAGCTCAGCCTACTTGCTGTCAGGAAAATGGAAACGTGATCAACAAAGATCGCACAGAAGATAGAGCAGAGTTCAACAGAGGTACAGGGTGATATTTTACATCTTTAATTCTTATGTTTCTAGATGATCTTTAGTGGGCTAAGAACTGTATCCTGGAAGCTAATGTTTTCATAGTGTTCTCTGTGATCTATTATATATTTCTAAAGAGACTGGGTGGTGGGGAGGAGGTGTTGGATACTTTTAAAAACGTTGACTAGATAAAAATTCTTTGAAATTCAGTTATTTATGCCCTTCACCTCAGTCTGTTAATTCTGTTACATTAGGGAAAACTGAAATCCAAATAGACTTTGATTCCATTTGTTTGATTCCACAGTAGGTTTTGCTGCAAGAATGCATTGAGTGATCTTGTCCTCTTTTTTTCGTTTGAATGGGCTCTAAAGAGTTGAAGCTTTTCTTGGAGGCAGTTATTTGGGGGCATTTATGGGATTGACTTTAGCCATCAGTAATTGTGTATATAACTCTTGGTGCGCTCTGGTGGCTCAGTTGTTAAGCCCATGCCTAGGGCGTAGTCCACATATAGCCCACAGACCTGGGTTCATGGTCCCAGACTAGGGAACAATTAAAATGACCACTTAAAATGCTTCTTCCTCTCTCTTCCTGCCTGCCTACCTCTTGCCTCCCTCTTTAAGACAAAAGAATTATATAGCTCTTCATGAGAGTTGAAATCAACTTTATTCTAAACCTTTCATCTCCCTCAAATTCCCTAACATAACCTGGCTCTGCTTTTGCTCATTTCTCTTTCTTTATTGGTCAGCGTAATGTTTTTACACTGCATTATAAAAATCAATCTTTTATCCTTTCATGATGCTCCCTAATCTTCGTGTTTTTCAGGAGACAGCTGTGTCCATTCAGAAACAGAGAACAAAATTTTAAGTTGGAATCCTCTTATTTTACCACCTGTTTCAAAGGACTGTCCTGAAAAGACAACATGGTCACCTGATGTTCCTTTAGACAGCCCTTCCAGGGTCCTTCAACAACCCCAGGAAACCTGAGGATGTGCAGACAACTAGCCAGGCCCACGTCTAGTCAGGAACTGCACAGAGCAGGCCTGGCCATGGACTGTGTGAAGGACATTAATTCCAATCAAAGAAATATCATTATTTATTTTTTGTAGTAGTAATGTCATATGAATGTATCTTTAAATATGTGCCCTTTTATATTATTTATGCCTGAAAATTGTCCCTCTCTGCTCCCCCCGCCCCCCCAGTAGGTAACAACCTAGTTTTCAGTCATCTAGGGAGCGTGGGATCATTCCATGTTTCCCAGGAACCTCACTGACAAGATGAGCTCCTCCTACTAGGGATCCAGCCTGCTGACTGATCAGTTGCGAGGGAATTGCACACATCCTGATTTTAAAATCAAACACAGTTGTAACCCAATCTCTTAAGAGTTTTATGAGTGCCTTTCAAAAAAGTGATAGTTGATCTGTTGGCGGCACATGAGTACATGTTCAGTTTTCTAGGCACTGATCGTAAGTGGTGTCTTGGACAGGGTTGAAGTTAAAGTCTAGTAGAAAAGGAGCCACAGCCAGAGGGAAAAAGAATACCTTCAAGCCATACTGCTTTAAAAGAGCTTATGTGTATAAAATGGTTATCATGGGGCTCCTTTTGACTAAGAGTAAGGAAAACAATAAGACTTTAAAATGCCAACTTGAAGAGAAAGACATACATTTGGAGAGGAAAGGGAAGGGTCCCATCTTGGCAGATGCTCTCTTCCTGTTAGTATAAGATTGTCTTCATGATGCCACGTCATCTGAAAATCATTTTCTAACTTCCAGCATGGACAATACTTAGAAGATGTGAATGTCAGAGAACACTTTATTTGGAAGGAAAACAGTGGTTTGAAATTTCCTGACTTTTTCAGAATGTCATCTTCAGACGCAGGCATCTAAAGCTTTAGTTAGCTGAGTCATAAATCAGTTACTGCTGCCTCTGGGTGACAAGGACATTTGCAGCTGCCTTTGGAAGACTTTTTTTCTCCACATCTAAAAAAACAAAAACACTCTTAGTATGTTTAATAGCATGAGTCAAGCTGTAATGGATCACTGCTCTTTTTTGGATTGTGCATCCCTTTGGGGAAAGAAAGAGAAAATGATTCTTTTTAGGTAGAGTCAAGCAATTCCAGCATAAATGAGAAAATGTACAGTTTCCCAGAAATTGCAGTGAGATAGACTAGAATGCTATGTTAACTTTCCATATAAGTGCATCAGTTTTCCCTTACGTGTGTCTATATATTTTTTTATAAATAGAGCTGTTAGTGAAATGTGCTGTTAACCTGGGTCACTATGAGAATCGCTTCAAGTAGAATGCAGTGAGTGTGATTTCATAGAGAGCGATCAGGGGTGCTCTAGAATCAAGTTCTACAGTCCAGATGTCCATTCCTTTAGTGTCCTGGATTTACTCTTCATGTTGCTTCCATGCTGTTAGCTCTGGTGGGAGCTGGCTGCATCCCTTGCTTCTGTGACTAGTGAAGGACAAAGTCCTAGTACCTAGAACATGAAAACATATGTCTGTTTGCCAATCAAGTTACAGTGATGCTGTCGCAAAGGGAATTTTAGAAAACCGGGGAGTCCCTGTTTGTAGGCAGTCCTGTTGATTCAGGAAACAGGTGTATTCACGTGAGCCTTAGGTCATAAACTGCTTGTAAAGATTGAGTTTGAATATGGGATTTGTCCACTAGGAAAAGAAAATGACTTTAGGGCAATCTCATTGTGGACTGCTTTATTTATATGATGAGTAACACTGTTTTAAGTGTTATCCTTTTTATTGTATTTTATTTATAAAAAAAAAGCCTTTATATATTGAGATATATAAATATAAATATATATATATATATATAATTGTCATTATGTTTTGAAGTTATGAATTCTCCCTGCCCATAAGTTGTTGGAACTCTTTCGCCCTGCACATCAGCAGAAACAGTTCTGCCTAATGTCACTTAGCCAGGAAGTCAGAGGACAGAGGACCGTGGGAGATGGCACTAACATCTGTGGAGTAACTGCTGTGTGCAGGCACTGTGCTGGCTGCTTGTCACTGCCATCATGATCCTGCACAGTGGAGCTACAGAGTAGGTGTTAAAAGTCCCCAAGTCACGCAGTGAGTCACAGAGCCCAAACTTGAGTCCACTTCATCTGGAGCCATAGTCTGAGCTCTTATCATTTTCCCTACTGCTTTCCAAAAGCATTGTGATTCACATCTCCGATGGGACCTGTCCAGATCTGTGCTTGTCCACCCCTGCTGGGGATCCCCGCTCCTCTTGGAATTCTCTGTGTGATGCTTTGTTTTAGCAGTAAACTTCCCCATTCCTATTATAACATTCACTCGCCTTCCTCCCCGCCTCCATCAGCTGGCTGTGCACTGGTGGTAGGAGCTGGGCAGGATGCAAGCTCAACTACAGTATTTTAAACCTTTTGAAATGGTCTTTTAGAAGTGTTTTTCATTGGGGGTTTTGGTTTCACAGAATAAGTCTGTGAAGACCGACACTCCCATATCAGGCTGATAATATTGCAAATCTCATTCCAGCTGCGGTACTGCCAGGAGTCCGTTTTATCATTGAATTCCACCTGTGTTGTTCTCTTTTAAAGCAGTGACTTTGAGATGAATTTTTTGTACCATATCGAAAATAATGAGTTTTTTTCCTTAAAGTTGTAATATGATGTTTGAAATTGTACATATTTTAAATGATGTAGCTTTGACAGGTTTTATTTGGTCAATAGGATTTTGTATTAAAAGAGAATGCTGCTTTCATGAAAAGTGTCATACGTGAAGACGGGGTATTCTACACTCCCCATTTGTTTAAAGCTCTTGATAGCTTGTGATTGGGGTGGGTCTGTGTCTTTCTCTGAAATTTTTGGAAACTCCTCCCTCATTGTGCCCCGTAACTCCTCTGTGTACCCCTGTGAGCCAAGTGAGTTAATCCGTTCTGTCCTGACTAGCGTTCCAGGCCCAGAAGGAACAGGATCTAGGGAACAGAGTTTTACGGGGAGGCTGGGAAAATACCTGAGTCACAGAGCTGTGTCCTGGCAGGCAGACCCCGTAGGGAAACTCAGTGTTTGTTTGAAAGGAGGAAAGGTGGGTGGAGAGAAGCAAGGGAAAAAAAAATAGGAGGAAAGGGCCCTGCTATTTTCACCATTAACTGAAGCAACATCTCTAGGGCAGAAAGTTCATCTCTTCAGAGACGACTCTGACCACCCCCTAAAATGTCAATGTTTGGGCAGCTTTGACCAGAATGCCTAAAGGCTCTTTCTGCATTCGGTGGGGCCCTTTTACATTTTATACCCTACATTTAAATAAGCTTTCCTTAACCTTAGCCCCAGTCCTGAGAGCTTTCAGGGAATTCGATACCCCTTTGCTAATAAAGTCTAAATCTGTGAGAGCCTCAGAAGCAACTATAATTTCTGTCAGCTTTCCATCTCCTCTCAGGCGCCACTTGCCTTATTCCTGGCAAGGTCGTCCCTTGGCTCTCCTGCTGTTTCTCCTCTGAGTCCCCTGCCGAGGCAGCTCTGAGTCCTGACTCTTCAGTCCAACAAGCGATCGTTTGTGTTTTGCCCAGATTTCAGACACACTTGGAGCCGGTGAGTCATGCTGGCCGTTGACAGAGTATGACTTTGAAACAGCCTGGTCCCCTGGTGGCCAGCTCCCAGCCTGATGGCCAGAGCTACGTCTGTAACACCTCTGCCCTGTCTGGGCACAGAATGGGGCCTAACGCACCCTGTGTCCTCGTGACCGTGGCAAACTCTGTATGGCAAAGGGGAGAGGGAGACAGACCCTAGGATCAGCACCTGGCTTGCCTACCAGCTCTGATCACCTCATCCTACAATAGGAACTTGTGTTCTTGGCGAAGGAATTTGAGATTTGGCAAGGAAGGAACTAGAAAAGTCTATCATTTGTTGAATGATAGGAACACATGCCCTCATACCTTGTTTCTATCTCCTAACTTCTGGTAGGAAAACCTGGCCTCAGCTGACTGTGGACTCGAACCCTCCCTGTGGGAATTACCATCAAAATAACCCTCTACTGGGGGGAGCATCACATGAGATTTATTTAGGAATTGACCAATTCATGGAGTTTACAAAGCCCGCTGCTCTTGCTTTTGCACCAGACACTGCTCGGCACCCTGGTTTTAACTGCCTCATCATTTCTCCAGGTGTCTTCCTCGTCCTTTCGCCTCCATTTTCTGCCAGCGGGGCCAGGGCTGCTGCTGTAACCAAATCATGTAGCCAAATGAGAGGCTCTGCCACTGAGTCTGGCTCCAGTTGCCTAGACTGGGCTTTACTCAGGGAAGAGGTCACTGGTGTCTGAGTCACCCTGGTCTTAAGACCGGGTTTGACAGAGAGGATCTGCACCCCGCCCCACACACACACCTGTCTTCCCTAAACATATTCATGCGTTTCTTGGGACCTCATGGCGTTGCAGTCACAGTAATAGTGACATTTACTGGCACGTCCGTGGATTCTTGTGCAGGATCCAAACCTGGGGCGGTGGTTTCAGTGCCTACAGAGAGCAGATATAAGCACAGGAGAGAGAGATGCCTCGGGGGTGTTCCAGATTGTTCTCAGAGGTCAAGACAACATCATGCATAAAACTCAGGACTGTTCTCCTCTACATGAGTACTAGTCTCTGGGACACAATCCTGCTTACCTGCCTGCTCGGGGCCTTCCCTTGGACCCCTGGGTTGGTGACTTTGCTCCCTGAGGGTGAAGTAGGAGAGTAAAGTTATCAATAACTACACTTCTCCAATCTTCTGTTGCAGTTGGACAAAGTCACACCCCCAGGGTGGCTGGGGTTCCACACTTACATGCGGACAAGCAACTGACCAAGGCCTGTAGGAAGAAAAGGAAAAGGCATGTGATTAACACCACCACAAAGATCACAGAATAGGCCTCCCTTTCCTATAAACTCTGTACTAGAATCTCAGGACCCAAGTGGAGCGCCAGCTGCCTGAGGTTGGGGTGGAGTCCCAAAGGCCATCTGACCTTGGGGAGAAGCCAGATGAAGGCAGGGAGCGTTTTCCACTAGGGCTGGCCACCATACGGGGTCAGGTAACCCCACCCTCAGCTTCCCACTCACAGGGGCAAGTCTCCGGGTGCCGGGCAGCATACTGGAACAGCAGCAGAGAGGCCACGCTGGCCACCACCAGGCCTGTGCCTGCTGCACCCAACACTGCGGGATAGGCGCTGAGGGGCGGGTCCGCTAGGAGGGTAGGTTGAGAGCCATGGCTGAACTTGGCAACAGTGGCTTCGAGGGGAGCAAACAGACAATGCCCTGCTCATCCAGTGCTGCCTCCACCTGAGGTGGGGACCCAGAAAATTCTGGAAAGTGGGTCTCTCAAGGAAAGGGGAACTTTTCCTGCCTGGTGCTCCAGAGGTTTCATGTCCTCAGCCAAGACCCCTATTTCTGACACAGAAGGTGGCAGGCTAGTTACCTGGGCTGCTTAGGGCTGAAGGGAAGGAGATCATAAAATAAGGGCTTCCCAGGCTGGAGAGAGAGCACCTGTGAGAACCCATCATGCCCCCAGGGAGCGTGAGGCACAGAGTTGCGCTCCTATCCTGATGCGTCACCAGCACTCTGAATCTCCCTGTCCCCAGTTCTGATTCAAGTTGAGGTGGGCCTCTGGAGCCTCCCAGGGAGGGACGAAATGACAGCAGTGGAGATGATCTGGGGGATGCGGGAGGAGAGGGCAGAGGCTGGGGGTGAGGAATTCGGTAGGAAGAAAGCACAGGCTCAGAGTGGGGAGAGCCTGTGTGGCAGGAGACCACCAGGATCATTCTGTGGAGAAAAGTTGGGCCCTCCGTGGCGCTAGCCCCAGCACCTGGTATCTTCACCTCAGAGGGATGTCCAGCTGTGTGGTGATTCAGAGCCAGGACATGGAAGGCGTAAAGGACCTCTGGGTCCAAGCCTCCCAGCCGTCGGCCCCTGCTCTCTGGCTCGATGTCACTAGCTGCTGTTTCCCAGGCTCCCAGCCCTGGGCCCGGGACGCTGGCCCTCCGTTGCACCAGAAAGCCTGTCAGGTTTCCGGGGCCTTGGATGACCCAGTACAGCTGCACCTCTCTCCGGTGCCTCCCATAGGTCAGGCGACTGATGGTGACATTGGGAGGAGCGGGATACCCTGGGGGTGAGAATGGAACACATCAGCATGTGCATACCCACAAGCCTGTACGCATATACCTGCGCAAGCCTGTGTGCACAAACCTATGATAACCCTGTGTATTCCTACAGCAACCCGCGTGCATACACCTACCAAACCTGTTTCCATGCACCTATGACCACCCTGTATATACCTGTAACAGCCCTGCGTGCACACGCCTGCAACCCTGCCTAGACCTGCAGCCTTTCAAAGACCCACACCAAGCCTGTGTGCTTACATGTGCTTCGAGAATCATATCTGTTCCAGTTTGCTGAGAGCTGGTGATTGGAAAAGGCCACCTGACAGGGGCTTACAAACTTCATCGGTCTGTGTGCTCTTGGTCTATGTTAACCTAGACTTTGTCTAGGTCTCAGTTTCCTCTCTACGATCTGAGGAGAAGCAGGTTGTTCTGACAGCATGGATTCGGCTGTCCACATGCCTCACAGAACCCGGGGAGGCTTGTGTTCCCGCAGCCGTCCGGTCCCCGAGGAGCTAATGTGTCTGAACTGTGGAGCAGGGACACCTGTGCCTGTCCACCAAAAGGGCTCCGGCTGGCGCCTTCCCACCCTGCGAGTCACACAGACCACCACCCTCACTCACTCAGGACCTCCAGCCGGACACCCCGACTGCAGTTGCCCACGGCATTGCGGCCCACGCATCGGTAGGTGCCCCCGTGGCGAGCTGGGTGAGCATTCTGGATCCGCAGGCGGAGCTGGGTGCGGTTGCGGTGCAGCATGAACGCAGAGGTGCCTGGTTCCATGTGCTGTCGCTGGGGTCCCAGCCAGAAGAGCTGGGCAGGTGGTGTGCCCCCCAGAAGGGTGCACCCCAGCCAAGCCTCTCCCCCCTCCAGCACTGACACCCAGTGCTCGGCCACGGCCAGCTGTGGGGCTTCTGCAGGAGAGAGCGGGGGAAGCTGGAAGATGTGGCTTGTGCCCAGGGTTGGGGGAAAGCTGGAGGCTGCAGTGCAGGCAGTGGGGAGGTGATGGAAAGGCCAGAGATAGGAGACTGGCGTAGCTAGGCGGCTTGTCTTAGGCCAGGGGTCTCCTTTCCAGGTTCCATTCTAAGCTGATTCTTATCAGAATCTACTCCAAGGTTTACTGATAATAGCAGCTCCTCCAGGGTCCTTTCCCACCACACCCCATCTCAGCTCCCTGCCTTATTCTCTTCTTCATTCACTCCCTCCGTCCCAGCACCTGGCACAGCGCCTCCTCCCCCGAATGGCCCTCCAACTCCCGCACCAGGCACAGAGCAGGTGCTCAGGATTTATGAACCGAGTTCCAGGTGCCAGTGAATCTCCCATGACAGAATTTCCGGCCCTGAGACTGAGTAATGAGGGAGGAAAATATTTCGGATTGAGGACCTCCTTAGAGTCAGTGAGATGCTAGTCACCGAGCCTTTGGAGACTGAGATGTAAATCGTGCTGCGAGAACTGTTTTATGTGACGGCTCTTCTGCTGGCTTTTCTCGCAGTTTTTACTTCAACATTTAATTCTTTTTTCTTGAGTTAGCAATAATTAGGACTGAGAGCCAGATGAAGACAGAGAAAGAAACCAGACCAGACCAAACGAGGGAGCGAGAGAGGCAGAGGAAAGCCCCTGACACTGGGAGCATGTATGCCAGGCAAGAATATAATAAAACCCCCTCATTCGAGTGGATGCAAATGAGGGAGTCTGTCAGAATCTAGGCCCAGCTGTCCCAGAGGTCAGCCCCACCCACGTGTGACTAGAGCACTAGCAATGAGACCATCTACTCTGAGCTGTGCTGCTGCAACCAAAGACACACACATGAGAGTTAAAGACAGAACGAAAAAAAAAAAACCTCAATTTTTTTATTACATGTTGAAATGATAATATATTGGATATATTGAGTTAAATAAAGTGATTCACCTATTTCTTTTGTTTCGATGTTGGCAACTCAAAAATGTTAAATCATATATATGCCGCACATTATATTGTTATTGGACAAGGCAGACCTAGACCCAACCTCCTTATTTATGGATCAAGACGATTGAATCCATAATTGGGAGAGGTTGACTCAATCTGACTCACCTTGCATTCCAGCACAGCCAGCCCACCCCCAGCCTCTCATCCCGATTCCAAACACCCCAGCAGCAGAACTGAGTCCCTTGGTTCACTCACCCAGCTGGAGCTGGCAGTGGGGTTCCCGGCCCCTGAGTGGGTGAGTGCCCCTGCAGGTGAATTCTCTGCCATCCAGCTCTTCCTGGGCCTGCAGGAGGTGGATGGCCAGCGAGGAACTGCTGCTGCCGAGGGGCTGCCCCTGCCCATCCAGCCAGCTCAGCAGGGCTGGGGGCTCGCCTCCAGGCCACTCACAGTGCAGCAGGATGAACTGGCCTCCCATCGTGGCCGTGGTCCAGCAGTTGGGGCTCCTTGGGGGCTCCCCTGGAGAGAGAAAAATGGCTCAGCATGGCCTTACAGGAGGTGGGCTTGGCCATCCTACCCATCCCTCCCTCGGCTATTGATTCTCACTCACTCACTCATTCCTCCATTTGCTCAGTCACTCCTTCATTCTTTGGTTCATCTCTGTTTGAGGGGCTCCCCGCATGCCAGGAAAAGGATGGGAGCAGACACTGAGCGATTATAATAAGTTTTGATGAGTGCTAGAGTTGGTAGAAAGACAAAGTATCTCTGGGGCTGCAGGGAGGACTTTGCAGACAGGAAGCCATTTGAACTTGGTCTTGGTAGATGGGTGGGAATTTCCAAAGCAGAGAGGACAGTAAAGACACAGTTCATGACCAACATGCACTGGAGCAAGCCGAGTTAAGTCTAAGACCCATGAGAGCAATGCAGCTGGGAGACAATTACGAGGGTGTCCCAGGGCTCCAGACCCAGTCTGAGGAGGACAGGGCACAGTGTGGGCGGAAACCAGAGCTGAAGCAGAGGGGAGTGGGAGGAAGGGTCTGAGATGAGTGCTACTCATCCTGTTACACAGCTCATCTTGGAATTTGCAGTCTGGAGCTCCGCCCCAGATCCCCGTGTCCCCTAGGTCCCTCCCCCGACCCAACCCTCCTCTGTCTGGATTGTCAGAGCCCTGCTGTCTCCAATGTCCACTCACACAGTGTGGCCCTGCAGAGGGCGGGCAGTGACAAGGCTGGGTGCTGGCCAGCGCAGGTGAAGACGCTGTTGTTGAGGATCTGGGTGGCCGCCTGGCTCCACGTGACGTTGCTCAGGGCAGTAGGGCCAGTTCCCTAAGGCCCTTCCCAATGCAGCTGGGCAGCTGGAAGTCCCCCAGGCCAGGAGCAGACCAAAGTCACAGCCTCAAGGACAGGGAGTACAGCACAGGAGGGCTGCCCTTCAGGGGGATCTGGGTGGGGAGTAGGTGGGGATGGGGCAGGAGCAGGCTCCATAGCCCCCAGACCCAGTTGGGGGGCCTGGAGTGGGGCGTCTCCCAGGTAGGAGAGAAGTGGGTGAGCGGGGAAGGACTGATCCCTCTGAGAGGCTGGTGACGGAAAGGCTGAGCTCTCAGGTCAAGGGCAGGGGCTGAGGGGATGGGCAGGGGTCAGAGTCCCTGAGGATCCCAGAGGTCCCCACAAAAGACCACATCTCCCCTTTCTCTTCTTTGCCCCTAGGCACTTTGCGTCACTGTCTTACTCATCCTACTCTGTGCCTCAGTGCAGTCCCCAGGGCATGGGGATTATCATTCTGGGAGGAGACTCTAGGGGGTAAGGAGCTTCCCTATTCCCAGCCCCTTCCCATGGCTCCCTTAGCTTCGCCCCTGCTCTGCAGTCCATTTGGTTCCCCAGACCCCCTCCCACCACCTCCAAGTCTACACCACTTTCCACAAGGCCCACGGGGACTGTGGTGTCTCTAGCCGTGGGTGGCCCCTGGCCCCCACACTCACAGTAGATGGTGAGCTGGACCGTGGTCTGTGTGCGGGTGTCCTGGTGACTGTTGCGGGCCAGACAGGTGTACAGGCCACTGTGGGCCCGGCTGGCACTGGCGATGACATAGGTCGGCCCAGTGTGGACCTGAGTGTGGCCATGGAGCCACACGTAGTGACTAGGAGGGTTGGATGCAGCCAGGCAGCTCAGGGTCACCTCTTCCCTCTCAGTGGCCCAGAAACCCTCCTCAGTGAAGCCCAGTGGCTCCACAGTGATCACAGCTTTGTCCGGACCATCTGGAGAGCAAAGGGATCCTGTCACACCTCTCCTGCCTCCATTCTTTCATTCACTCTTATAATCACCACTGAATGCACATCCAAAGTGGTCTCCCTCCCTGTGTCTTCAGCCGGTTCCCGAGAATCCAGCAGGCTCAACCTAAAGCCAGACTTCCTGGGTCCCCTGTCATGGGCAGCGTGTCTGTGAATGTGTGTATATTTTCCTGGGAAGGTCAGACACCACTGCTAGAGCCTTATTTGGCACCAGTGGAAACATCGCCCTGAACCCTGGCCTGCTGCAGCCTCTTGGAGGGCTGGGGCACTCCTAGAAGGCCCGAGGTGTGTCGAGAGACCAGGTGAGGGTGGGTAGGTGGGCAGTCCCGACAGCCTCCCCACCCCCATGCCCCCTTGGCACCAGTCTGACTCACAGATGACATCCAGGAAGACTCCATCACTGCTTAGCCAGTTGACAGCATTGTGGGCGCTGCACGTGAACCAGCCCAAGTGTGTCCGATTGACCGGGTCCAGCTGGAACAGCTGCTTCGTGAGCCCCACCAAGGCCTCCCCAGGGCCTTGGGGGACCCGATGCTTCCAGGCAAAGGTCACCGGCTCTGTGCCCTCCCGCACAGTACATGTAGCCACCACCGAGGTTCCCTCCGCTGGGGATGGATCACTCAGCTGCACCTGAGGCTTCGATACAGGCACTGGCCAGAGGAAAGAGAGCAACTGCGTTATCATTGACCCAAGTCATGCCCAGTTGTGTCCAGTGGACCAGTCCTTGCTGGCACAGCACAGGTTTCCTCACTCCCTGGAGAAGTACCTTGTCACACCAGAGCCCAGTAGAACACAATGAGAAGCACATGCAAATGCATGCAAATACATGCAAATACATGCAAACACAGCTCATCAGTCTCGGTCCCGGCTAGGCCCTCACCCAGCACGGTCAGCATGAGGTAGGAGTAGGTGGTGAGGATCTGGTCGCTGGCCATGTGCAGGGCCTGGCACAGGAAGTGGCCGTGGGCACCCTCCCGAAGCTTCTCCAGCACCAGGCTGCTGTTCTGTAGACTCACGGCACCCAGAGCTGAGGCTCCAGCCTCCACCTTATACTCTACTCCGTTGGTGACCGCCACAGGCCAGGGCACCAGTGAGCCCAGGGACATGAAGCTCCAGAAGACCACCAGAGGGGAGGGCCCGGAGCCACAGGTCAGCTCTACCGAGCCACCCCGCACTCCCTGAATGGACACGATATCCAGGGCAGGGTCTCCGCCGGCTGGGTGGGGCTGGCCTGGGGAGAAAGTGGCAATGCAAGATGCATGTCTGGGCTGCTGTGTATTCTTTTCCTGCCCTTTCTTGCTCAGAGACTGTTTATTTTTCTGAATTCTGGGCAGGACAGGGTTTAATAAAACTGTGCAAGCCCTTTTAGGGTTAGTGGACAGGACACAAGTTGAGGGCGCCTGTGTTTTCCTGGGTGGATGCACTATAGGAGCGGGTGAGGAGGCACCCTGACCCCGATCAGGGAATGGACTGGAGCAGAGGCTCCTGTCCTCTTGGTTTATCAGACCGTTTGGAAAGCTTGATAAAAATAGAGATTCCTGAGTTTTATCCCAGACAACTGTGAATCCCCCAGGCTTCAGGACCCAGGAATCTGTATTTTTAGCAAGCATTCAGAAGTCAAGCTGATGATCAGAGAGATGACAAGCTTCAAGTCTTAGGAGAGCTACATACTGTCAGCCACATGCCTGGAGCATTCTGTATAAGGGTTCAGGAGGTTCCAAGCCCATGGCAACACAGGGAAGATGACAACAGTTGCCAACAGCCTGTGCAACATTCATCTGCCTATTGATCATTACAGCGTCTCTGCTGTGTGCCAGGCCCAGGGTTACAACGACAATGCCCACCCCACCCCTGCTCTCAGAGAGCTTTCAGTCCATCAGGGAATCAGATATGGAGGACGGCGGTCAGCAGGGTCAGAGTCCAGCACTGAACCGCCACCTCTGCCTGAGTGTCCTGGTCTCCTGTGCCTGCTGGCCAGGGTACTAGGACATGCTGTGAGCCTCAGCAAATGAGGATGAAAATAAGCCCTCAGAGGACAGCTGCACCACAGGAATCATTTAGATTGGCTGTCATTTACTGAATGCCTTCTCACTGTGCCCTGGACTGTACTCTTCACAGGCATTACCTTTGATTCTAACGGTGGTGATAATAATAAAATAATAAAATAATAACAATAATAATGATAATAATAACAACAACAACAACAGCAGCAGCAGCATTCCCTAAGACTTGGAAACATGAAATTACTTTGTCACGAGCCATACAGGTGAACTGGGATTGGAGCCCCATCCAACTTAACTGCCAGTCCCAGACTCTGCCCACTGCGTCTACAGAATAAAGAAGGACAGAGAGTCATGGATTGGAGAGAAGGATTGAAGGTAAAACTTTAATGTTCAGTTGATCAAGAAAGAACACACTGAGGAATTGACTCTGCATCCCCATTGACACTGCTTTGACCAAGTACCAGCACCTCTCACTTAGACTTTTACAATCATCTCACAACTACTCGCAGCTCTCAGAAAACCAACTGGCTTGGAGCGAGCTTTCTGAATCCAGACCTGACTGTGAGGGTCCCACACTGGCCCTGAGGAATCGTCTGGCTCCCCAGGGCAGCGCAGGGCTCCGTGTTCTGCCCTGCCCGCCCTGGCACGAAGCAGGCGTGCAGCGCGTGCTAGTTCATGTCTCCCAGATCAACCACGTGAAAGGGCTTCACTGACTGGCTCTGCAAGTGCAAAAGGAGGACCCCAGGAAGAAAAGGGGAAAGATCATGGTATGTGAGTGGGGAAAGGGCCACCCTGGGGTGAGGGCTGGTGGTTCACTCACCTGAGGCTCCCAGATGCAGGAGGCACAGGTGTGCCGGCAGCAGGAGGCCGTGTGGGGTGAGCAGGGCCCTCTGCCCCACCATGGCCTCCTCTCCCTGGGTGGCCGCCTGTCTGAGTCTCCTGCCTGACTCTCAGGCCCCCCCTCCCCAGAGTGAAGTCTAGTCCTAGCAGGAGGGGGGTCTGGCTCAGGTTACCAATCTCAGTCCTTCTGACACCTCCACCCCTGCTCTCCTGTTACCCTCACTGCCCCATCACGGCTGAATTATTTACCAGATGATGCTCCCCATCCATAATGCAGAATTGGGGAGGGGGTGGCCAGATGACTGGGTCAGACCTCGGGGAAGACCCTGAGCTTCCGCATTCTCATTTTAAAGATATCGTAAACTTAGAGTCAATACCCTTCAAGTCCAACCACCTGCTCAGGTCAGGACCCCAGTGACCGCAGGGTCAGGAAGCTCAAGCACCTTTAAATGCCGTTCCTCCCCTAGGGGTTTTCCTTCAGTTTTATTGGGAGAAGCTGATGAACTGTTAAAGTCATACACAACTTCAGAGTTTGGAGTTGACTGGAAGTTAGGAAATTCCTGAGCCCCTCTGAGCTTTAATTTCATCTCAGATATATGATAAGAAGACCTTCTTTCTTCTAAAGATTATTGTGATTATTAAGTGGAAAAACTTATACTAGCATATAGGGAGGGTCTTGGGTGCAAGTAATACTCTCTTTCTTAAGTTGGACAGGGGTGACAGCCCATCACACTGTCCATTCTTTTTTGTTGCTGCTTAAATTAATTGTGTTAAAGGAACATTGCATCAAAACATATAGGTTTAAGGTGTGTATGATAGTGATCCACATCTGTACATTTATTTTTTATAAACCTGTACATGTGTTTGATACAATTCACAGATGTTCACATGTGCGGACACAGAGAAACAGTGCCCAGCAGGAAGCAGGTGCATGACTCATGCTTCTGGCTAGGTTTGATCTACCCAGTCTGAGTGTGTCATGGAACTGAGATACTGGTTCTCTCTCTCTCTCTCCCTCTGCCGCTGTCTCCACACCCATGTTCTCGCTCTCATTACTCTTTCTTTTGCTGTCAGCATGTCCTGTGGCCCTAGCCGACTTTGAATGACAGCTGAGATGAGGTCGGTTTTCCATCCTTTGGTAGGCATTGGGGAGGGGGAGCTCCCCAGAACCCAGCGAGATGGGGATCTGATGTCTCATTTCAGGTTCATCAGGACTCAGGAGGGACAAGAGCTGTCACAGCTGAGTGCCGGGCAGTTTCTCCGGAGCCCAGAGATGCTCACCATGCATGACCTCTCACTTGGTCAGTGTCCCATGGCTCTATTTATCTTGTCCTTTACCCTTAACATGTGACTTATTCGCAGTGATTTATAGGTCATTTTCCTAAAGCCGGTCTCACCTAAATATTTCTTTACTGATGGGGTTTTCATCATTGCTATTATATAAATTCCTTCCAGCTGTCAGAGTCTGTGGATGTCAATAACTTTTAAGATAGGCCAGAGTGAGGCCAGGAAGGCCTGCCCATGTGCTCTGAAAGGAATTCACCAAGGCAGAGGCCAGTGATATTAGTTGAGCACCTACTATGTGCTCTTCCCTTTGAAGCTGAGGCTGGAAGGCCGAAATTCCAGCCTCACAGTAACTAACACTTTCAGGTGTCTGCTTCTCAGTTCCAGACCTGCTCTCTGGGTCCTACTTTGTGATGCTGATTTGGGGCCTGTGAAGGCCCACGTCTGCTTTTCCAACTGTTCCCTGTTAGACCGCCCAGTAGGAGCCACTAGAGAAGGGAGCAGGTGGGAGGAGGAGGGATGGATGTGCTCCTTCCCAAGTAGCTCTGTGCACCCTAAGTACTCCAACACTTCTCCCCAAAACGGTAGCCCCCCTCTTCACCTCGCGGTTTTTCCAACCCTTGTGGCTTCATTATGCACCACTTACCCCGACACCTCTGTCCCAAAGACTGCAGCACCAAACGGCCCCTAACCCTTCTTAGAGGTCTGGGTCCTTCTTTGAAAGTGTCTGGCTTAGTAGTTCTAACTTCTTTCTCTGTTTTCCCAGGGCTGGGAGTGGTCACTGCTCTAGCAGATACTGCCTGCATGATACCTGAACCTATTTTTTGTTAGCCTTTAATTACCTAATGAACAACTTTATCCCTAGGTATCAATGCTGTATACTAAATTCTCACTTTTCAACTAGCTGCTGTGGTTTCTGTCTCCTGACCTGGACTCTTACTGACACAAGGAATGAAGAATGAAAGCTTTCTGGAGGCTGAGGGCCATCACTCTTGGCCGCCCTGCAGAGAGCTTACCTCCCTCCCCACTTCCCAGAATTATTTGGCTGTTAGTCGCCAAGGAGACGGCTGACAATTTCCAGTTGCCAAGCCTCCCCTGAAGCTCTACAGAGACATTTTGGAAACTCCCTATGCCGTCTTGCTCTCCAGCCAGGAAACTTGGAGAATCTAGTTAGGTATGGGGACGCAGGAGTGGGGGCAGCGGGCCAGGCCTGGACGGGGAGAGATAAGAGGGGCCTGGGCCCTGGCTTCCCCACAGTGCCTGGCCTGCCTCCCCTCGGCCTGTCCAGCCAAGGCTGAGCTCTCTAGCCACAGAAAACTACTAACGCTGTCACACTGGGCACCATCGCCCAGGGGGTGAAGGGCCCAGAACCTTTACTGGAGGAACACATCAGCTATTCCAGAGAATACATCATCTCAGGAAGCAGCTTTAACACACACTGAAACCTAGTGTCATGGCCCAGGCTCTTGCCTATTTCCTATAACAACAGCAATGCTGCTGATGTAATAATTACAGGGCAGTGGGATGAGTATTCCCCCACAAACTTAGATGAGCAAGAGTACCCATTCCTTTATTTCATAAGGTCAAGTCACGTTGACTCCATAACTGGGATCCTGGCCCCAATCTGAATCCAGGAGGAAACAAAAGCAGGGGAGATCATCTAACCTTGGGTTCGGTGTGGTTACTGCTGACCTTGCTGGCCAAGCCTGGGGAGGCCTGTGAAGTGGACAAGGGCTTTCCACTTCTCTGTCCCTACTGGTCCCTGTCACCAGTCTGGTCTCTGCAGTTCATCTTCTCCCAGCAACTTCTGACTTGTCCCCAAACTCAGGAAATTCTTGCTGTCCACTCTTCTTTCTCCTCATCCCTGCCACCAAACGCAACATTTCAGTACCTGTAGGCTTTTACACAAATAGGAAAACGTTAAATTTAGTGAGAGGCAGTTTCTGCCTCCACCCTGTAAGAGCCCCTAAGCCATGCAGAGCGATAGCCTGGTTAAAGCTTCCTCTAGGTTACTTTTGCAGAAATATTTTAAAGTAAACTCATGACATCATTTCATCTCATCCCCAGATACTACTGTATTCACTTTAAAAAAAAAAAATAGAAGCATCGTTTTTCATAACCATATACCTATGACCATATATCATGAAATTAACAGTATTTTAATATTGGTTAATAAAGTTAGCCTCATTTCAAGGGGAAAAAACTGAGACTTGGAGCAGGTAAATAACTTGTTTGATGCCACTCTGTTAGTAGGCCACAGATCGAGGCTCTAAATTCTGACCTGACTCCAGGGTCGCTCTCTCACAGAGGTTTATGCTTCCCACAGTCCTCTCCTACTCACCAGCCCACCCAGATCCTGCCATGACCTGGAGAGGCAGCAGTGGGCCCGGCAATACCACCCACTTCTTTCCTTTGTTCTTTTTTTTTTCAAGGAAAGGTACAGGCAGGAATGAAGGCAAGTTGACAGGCATGTAGGAAGAGAGAGGAGGAAGAAGCACTTTATTTAGTTGTTCATCTTGGTTGTTCTGCTGGCCTGGGTCTCAAACCTGGGTCTTTGGGTTATATGTGAACTATGCCCAGTGGCTATATTTGCTAGGCCGCCAGGGCGCACCATCCTCCCATTTCCTCCTCAGGACATGGAGGCCCAGAAAAATGGGGTATTATGCCGAAGCTGGTCCAGGAAGCCTGATTGGGAAGGAGCTCCAGGGTGTTAAAGCAGGTGGGAGGAAGGGTAGCTGCCAGCTGCCAGCCCTCCGGCATGCATACAGGCCTCCCTGCCTGCGACCCCAGGTACTCCAGCCTCCTTGACACACCCTAGCCTCTGCCTCCCTGGCCTCCCCTTCCTTCTCCTCATCTGGGGATCTCTTTTCTTCACCGCTCCATCTAAGGCCTCATCCATTTCCTCTCTAATCTCCAAGGAGCACTTTCCAAAGTGACTAAGCAGTGGCTGGGCCCTCTGTTCCCTCCTGTGGGCCTTCCCACCTCCTCTAGGCCTGAACGCAGCAGGAGCCATTTCCTCCCAAGCACTAGCTCATCTGCTGAGGTCCCCAGGGCTGATGGTTGGCCCCTGACAAACACACACAGGCACACATGGAAAAGACATTTCTCTCCAGGAGCATCTGTTTCCTCTGCGCCCACCCAGCTGTCCTGATCCTTCCACATTCTGCTGCTCCTAAAGCCTGGGGTTTCAGAATCGGGATTCAAAATGGTTGCAACAGGCTGGGAGCAGTTTCAAACTACAGCACAAGAGACAAGTGCAAGACAGGAAGAAACTGGGGGGCCAGAGCCATCGGGCCCCGAGTCAAACACTTGTCAGTCTGGAGCACTGCTGCCCCTCAAGAGGCAGGAGATTCTGGAAAGTGAGACAATGACAGGAGACCTGCATCTTCTTGCAGCCACACCACTACCTTGGAGCTGCCATTACCTTTCAGAACACTGAGCGCTGCCCAGCTTCCTCATGGGCCTGGGAGAGGCCTGGGGAAGCAGCATGGTGAGCATGCTTGGAAAGTGATGACAGGAAGTGAAGGCGAACTATGTCGCTAAACGGAGCTCTACTACAGTACACGACTGAGAAAGACTGAGTCTTCTTTGAAGCAGGCCCACAGGCTCCCCGCCAGCCCAGAGGGAGCAACGGAACAGTTAGACAGGGACAAACTGGAATATGCCCAAAAGCCAAGAGACGCGTGGGGCATGGGAAACCCAGTCCGGGTGAGGGGGGAGTGGAGAGAGTTTGAGTGCACATTTATAAAATGCGGGCAGCAGTATTAGGTCACAGGTTTGTTGAAAACACCTCACACACACCTGGCACTAAATGGTGACACTATGATTTAGGTAACGTCTCAAAGGGCTGGACGTTATGCTGTTTCAGATATTGGAAGACTTTCATTTGGAGGAGGGGTTAGAATAATCTTGCAAAGTTTCAGTGGAAGAGCTCACTCTCAAGAAGAGGCGTGTCAGAGAATCACATAGCCACGCAACCTGAAAAGGAGGGCAAGAATGAGCATTTATTGAATGTATGCTGTGTGCTAGATGCTTTCAAGGTACTGGATAGGCTGGTTGCATTTTATCAGTCCCACTGAAGAGGCAGTTCTCACTCATTTTAAAAGGTGAGGACCATTGGGCTCAGGGAGGGGAGGTCGTTTGCCCAAGGTCATAGCGTTTAGTGCCCCCCAGTGGAAGGACCATCTCTAAAGACTGCAGAGGGGCTTACTGTGCTACTAGGGAGGTCTCCCGCTGGTCCACTCAGTCCGCAGCCTGGTTTTCCAGAAGTTCAACTCAGCTACGCAAGAGTCCAAGACGCCGAAGTCCATCCTAACTAACCTGTTTGTGAGTTTAGCTGAGAGACTGAAAAGGCTCAAACAGATCACCCTAAGTCTCTCATAATCGTTTTTTTGTATATGCCCCATTCTGACAAAGAAGCCCAGGACGCTAGACACAGGGACACTAGACGACAACCCCACAGGCAAAGGAGTTGCTCTAATCTTGTATGGCTTTCCTTCATCAAAGGAGCCATCTGCCACTCCCTGGGAAGTCTGTTGCCCCTTGATCTCCAGAAGAAGTAGAAAGGGGAGTTATTTACCTTTATTTTCAGAGTAAAGATGAGTCATTCCTCTTTGCCAGAGGCGATACTTTCTTTGGCCCAGCTCGGAACAGAAACCATGGATCTGCCCCAGTTACCTCAGAATCTGCCACCATGTAAATTCTCCTTACATCTGTTAATAAAGGTGAGATTTTCTCTTACTCTTTGTGCCGAATGTTAATTTGTTTGTTCTTCCAGTCTGTAAAGACTCTCAGAGAGTTGGAGGAACTTTTCCTTTGACCCCTTCAAGACCCCTGTTGCTCCTGAGTCTAAACCATCTCCTCTCCCTCCCTGCAGGGTATCCCAAAGCAATGAGTGTAGATGCTGACGTGAACCTTTAACCCAGGCAGGCTGTGGTTGGAGGCCCCACAGTGAAGGTGGCTGTCAGGGGCCTGAGCAGGAGCAGACCATTGGAAGCAAGCAACATTTCCTGGGGAATCTGCAGCTTCATCTGCCCCGGGCTTGGACGTGAGCATATGCCCAGAGCAGAGCACAGCACCAGGCTACCTGGGTTTGGCTACTGCTCCTTGGGAAAGGGAAGCAGGGGAGAGAGGGAGGCATCCCACAATATGCAACACAGTGCCTTGTACTTGGTAGATGCTCAAAAATGCTTTTTGGATTGTTTAAAATCTTCAGGTCTAGGGGCATAAATAATTATAATTGGCAGGTGCTTTGTACGCATACCCTCATTTATTCTTCTCAAGAAAAATATTACATAAATGAAGAAGTCGACACTCAGGGGACCTCAGTGACATTCTAAGACCACCCAGTAATGAAAGGGCAAAGGTGTGTTCAGACCAGATACTTGTCTTTCGAAAGTAAAGCACCCTTGCCTTGTCTCCCCTGACCCCTGAGGTCCCACTACAGCAGGGATGGGACCCCTGGGCCTGTACACACCCTTCCTCACAGGCTGTGCTCAGTCATGGGGCTCCTGGCCTGGCAAAGGGCACAGGGTTCAATGTGTCAACTTCATCAAGTCATAGGGGGCCCAGCTGTTTGGTGGAACATTGTTCTGGGTGTGTCTGTAAGAGTATATTTGAATAAGGTTAGAATTTGAGTTGGGGGGCTGAGTAAAGCAGATGCCTCCCCAGTGTGAGTGGGCCTCATCCAAGTCTCTGAAAGTCAAGCTAGATGAACAAAAAGGCAGACCCTCCCCAAATCACAGGGACCATCTCCTGCCTGTCTGCCTCTTTTGAGCTGGGACGTGGGTCTTTTCCTGCCTTGCACTCAAATATCAGCTGTTCTTGGGGCTCGAGTCTGCCAGCCTTCAGAAGGGAAATTGCATCCTCTGCTCTCCTTGCTCTCCAGCTTGCCTAGTGCAGATCTTGGGACTTGACAGCCCCCCATAATCATGTGAGTCCATTTGTTATGATAGATCTCCTTTTAAATATGCACACATCCTATCAGATGTGTTTCTCTGAAAAATCCTGACTAATAGAGCCCCTTTTCTGACCCACTTCCAGACTCTTCCTGACTACGTGGAGCGAGAGGGACGAGTGCTTCCCAAGTCTTCTGTGACCCTTATGGCCCAGGGGAGAAAAGAGCACAGGGGCTGGCTCCGCAACGGAGCACATTCACTCCAGCGCAGTCTGGGCTGCCAGCCAGAGCACCCTCTGAAGGTCCTCAAGTCACGGCTTGAATTCTCGTGGTCTCTCTAGACACGGCCCGCTGTGCGGTGGACACAGTGTCAGAGCCCCTTCTTTGCTCCCAGAGCAATGTCTAATGGAGTTTTAAAGACATTGCCAGTTTGGGGCCAGAGGTTGGAAATGAGCGGGCTGCTGCTCGGGTCATTAGCGTCAGGCAAACGTGTCAGTCCTACCCAGTGGGAGCCTGGCTCCCAGGAACCACCTGCCATTCTGCTCAAAGCCAAATTAGGAAGGGACAGGACTAAGACCTAGGGAGGGCATGGAGGGGCCTGGCCATGAAATATATCCCAGTTCATATATATTATACTATATGATATAGGTGATAATTCAAACTGGGGTAGGGGAGGATAATCTATTTAATAAATTGTAGAGGTAGGAGCACCCTTGGCCCTTGTGTCTCAGGCAGCTGAGAAGCTGGGATGCAGACCACATACAGCCCAAGGACTTGGTTGGAGACCTGGGATCGGGTGAAAAGCCAAAATAAACAACTAAATAAATAATTTCTTCCTCCTCTTCCTTCAAAAGTAAATAAATAAACATATAAATTATACAAGCACTCCTGGTTATGTGAAAAAAAACAGAAGCAAACAAACAAAAAATAAGGTTATGCTCTCTACCTTCCAGTTATTAAAACCAAATTTTAAAATAGATAAAAGATTTATGTGTCTTTAGATTTAAACATGGAAAACAATTTAAATACTGTTTTCCATATTTAAACAATTTCATGAGAAACTGTGTAAAGCAATTTTAAGCATATTTTGAAATAATTTAAATATTTAAAACACTTTCCTGAGGTGGGGAAATAAGAGAATATTTATACAGTGTGAGACTTGAGGGATTCTTCTAAACAAAACAGAAATTCAGGAGCAATAGAGGAAAGATAGATGTAAGATATTTACATTTTAGAAGAATAAAAGATACAAAGTCAGAGGATAAATTGTAGAGTGGAGGAAATATTTCAACATATAAACCAATAAAAAGTTAATATCTGTAACATACAAAAAGCTGGCATAACATAAGAAAAAGAACCTGGTAGAAAAATGGACAAAACACATGAACAGGTGATTTGTGGAAGAAAATCCAAAAGTCTAATACCTTTAGTGAGGTGCCCAGCCTGACTGACAGCCCAGGAAATGCAAATTAAAAAAAAAATTTGCTACAACACTTTCCATCCCTCAGAATAGCAAAACTTAAAAAGAACAATGATACTTAAGGGTGGAGAAGAGGTAGGAGAAACAATACCCATAATCATGGCCTGTGGATATGTCAGTTCCCACAGAGTTTTGTGAAAGGGACCTGGTAACATAAATGGAAACTAAAAACTAAAAATATGCATCTCTTTGACCCAGCTATTGTCATCTGGGAATTTTTATTACAGAAAACATAACAAAAACCCCCAGAAAACTCCATTGTGTACGGCTGTGCATATAAAAAGTTTTACAGACTTTTTTCATGGTGGCAAAAATGTTAGCTAGGTTGGATGATGTATATCTACCCACATAATGTCATGTTATGCAACTGTTCAAAAAACAATCAACGACAAAAAGATTACTGCAGCCTGATTCTACTGACAAGACCTACCAAAAATAGTCCAACTCATAGAAACAGAAAGAATGGCTGCCAGGAGCTAGGAGGAATGAGGAATGGGAGCTATTGTTTCATATGGACACAGATTCAGTTTTGCCAGATGACGTTCTGGAGGTTAGTTGCCTGACAGGATGTACTGTGTACTCACGCATGATTAAGCTGGTAAACTTCACGTTATATATACTTAACCGCAACTGAAGAAAAAACATTAGAGAAATTTTCATGATGTTAGTTGAAAAGGCAATTTGGAGAGAACTCTGTGTGGCACTTGCAAAACAAATGACAACACATGTAAACAAATGCCTTTTGGGCACAGCAGCCCCACCTGGCGGTGACCTGATTTTTGATTCCAGATTGCTTTCCAGCGTCCTAAACCTAGGAGCTGGCCTTGAGCTAAGCTCTCTAACTCTGTCAGCCTTGGAGTGGCAAAGCACTTTTTAGAAGGTGGTGCTCCCCCATCTCAGCGTCCTCCCCGAAACACTGGCTCCCCACAGTCTCTGGCTCTGACAGACAAGGTCCACAGCTGTTTCCAATAGTCTGCAAAAACTTTATTGAAATGAGAAGCCCCGTTTATCACCCCTTAGGCCCCAGCTTCTCTTGATTAGGTACAGATGACCTGACCTGGCAGCAGGGCCTAAGCCAGCAATCAAAGAGGAGATTGTTCTGAGCCCTGAGGTGAGAGGGGCAGGAGCCTGGGAAGGTGAGGTGGGGCGTCGAGAGGGGGCCTAGTGGAGTCTCACACCAGGCTAGCTCAAGCTCAGGGAGGAAGGCAGGGCAGGACTCAGCACATTCTTCAAGGGCCTCTGCTCTGCTCATCCTCTCGAGCCATAACTTCTCTCTCTTCTTGCTTCCAAAAGACATGTCCTCATATGAGGGATGGGAAACCTTTCCATACGAGTTTTTTCTTAATGTGTGAAAATAAAAATAATTAATAAAAAACAAACAAACAAAAAGACATGTCCTACAGCAGGAACAGCTCCCTTTCCCCAGGCTTCAAACTCTGTCCTAATTTCTCTTTCCTTTTATCTCTCAGAAGTACCAGAAAACCCCTTTGGATATAATTGTCCAGCATGGGGACTATAGTATAGTGTATATTTGAAATTTGCTGAGAGTAGATTATATGAGTTCTCACCCACCCCACCAAAGAAAGATAACTATGGTGATCTGATGGGTATATTAATTAACTTGATTATGGTAATTATTTCAAAGTATATACGTATATCAAATCATCAAGCTGTACATGCTAAATATATACAATTTTATTTGTTAATTATACCTAGATAAAGGTGAGAAAAATTAACTGAAACTGAAAATTCTTTTTCTTAGTCACACGTTTCTAGCACCCAATGGCCACTTGTGTTGGATAATGTGTCAAGAAATATGAAGGAGCTCATATTCACCCTCGTCGCAAGCTAGCACGTTGATTGACCAGTTTCATGGATACAGGCAGCAGACATTAGACTCCTGGGTCAGAGACAAAGGACTGCATTATTGATAGCATTATCAGTAGCCAGAGCGTCGGTGTTTTCTTGCTCCAGGTTGCTGAGCTCCAGTTCCCACAGAGCAACGCGAAGAGGACCAGATGACATCTGCATGTGCGGGGGGTTGCCACACAAGAGAGGAATCTTGAGCATAGGAACTTGAATCATTCATAGTGGGCAGGAAGTATCCTGTCTTTTGCTCTAGAGGAAGATACTATGGCTGCCTTCTAAGGCTCTTGGCTATGCAAACATCTTTAAAGGGTGTCCAGAGGAAAAAAGGCATTCAGTACCTTTGCTTGCAAAGTGTGCAGAAAGACAAGAGACCCATGGAGAATTGTGTCCAGCAGAGTCAGACACTGAACATTTCCATTATTGCAGAAAATTCTTTGAGACAGCGCTGCTCTCAAAGCATTGGGGAGATAACAGCTTTACAACATCTTCCCCTCACTTCTGAATTCGAATCCACGGAGTCACAGAGAAGGGAGCCAGCACTGACTCTCTGGGCCCTTATGTGTACATTTCAAGGTGTTTTCCTTGACACAGATGTTCATGCACATCACCCTTCTCATCCTTCTGAACGAAGCTGTGAAAGACAGAGTCTGCTTTAATGTTGTGTGGGGCTTCTTCACTCAGGGCTCTGAGTGTACTGTCTTCCTGCGGACACTGAGAAACCAGGAGGGTGACAGCACCAGGACACTCCTGAGTAGTTTAGCTCTCCAGGGCCGTGGTTCCCAGGCTCTAGCAGCTGTCAGAATCACCTGGGGATATGAGAACAGAGACAGCTGAACCCCACCTCCTGAGTTTCCGACTCAGGAGGTCTGTAGTGGGCCTGGTAAGTTGCATTTCTAAGAAGTTCCTGGATGACCTAATGCTGTCAATCTGGTGACCATATTGCGAAAACCAGTGCTCTGGGGTGATAGGAGCATGTTGGGTGACAGGCAGGGTAATACAAGGGTGACAATTTTAATCTTACAAATATTTATGCTTTGATGCATGTTGGAAAATATAACCAGCACTCCTAACTATTTATAGTTTTAAGTAAATATAAATTGATTTACAAATATGCACAGATACACACGTAGTATGTAGAATATATACATATACATATAAGTATATATATATGTAGTTTGAAGATTGTCAAAGATGGTAAAGATGTTAAAAGAATGATAGAAATTCAGGCAGTACTAATGAAGGGAAAAGGGCAAACCACAGATTCAGACAGGCCTCCAGTTAAATCGCAGCTCTGCCATATGATGGCAAATCACAACCTTCCGACTTCTGCATTTTTCAGATATGTTAAATTTACATGACTGTCCTAGTGACGATCCGTTGATTTCCTTCTCTCCCCTACCTCCCTTTCTTCTCTTCCTTTCTTCTTTTCCCTCTCTCTCCCTCCCTCACTTTTAAATGCTAAGAAATTATCTAGCATCATTATAGTCTTGGGTCCTCATTCTAAGAAAGAGACCACCCTTTGCTCGGCTCCAGCTGGAGGACTCTGGCAAGAGGAGGCAGCTGGCATGGGGAGACAGGAGAGCCAAGTGGCCTTCTCTGGGATGAACCAGCACAGACTCTGAGCCCTCCAGCTCGCCGGTATTCTATGACTATCAGCATGGAGACACCTCTCTGGAGGAGCTTCTTTCAAGGAGCTTAAGTCAAACCTGCCCAAAGGAGTGCAAACTGATAGAGACAGCACTGGGGGAGAGGCAATCTTTTAAGCGAACCCCTACAACCATGCTTTTGGCTGAGCCCTCCAGGCTCCAAGTGGTGTTTCCATAGCACCGTTCATTGGGGCTCTCTGCTCCCAGTCCTCTGTGTTTTAATGATCTCAGACAGACATAAAACGGGCTGAGCTCAGCACAAGCGACTGAGACATGAGCGCTGCCTCAGGGTCCCCCTGGACCCCAGCTGGGTACCATGCCGCTCTCGGTTCCATTTTGACGGGATAAAGTGAACTCATTTATTCAGTTGTTTTAAGTGAGCTCACACTAGGCAGTGCCAGAGAACGAAGACATAAATCTTTCCCAGCACACGGAGTCACTGCCAAACACCTTGGATAAAACTTTCTGCCTGTTCGAGAGTTTTTCCTCCCCTCTAAAAATGAGGAGGGGAAAAGTACCAAAGATCGAAGGGAATGGGGGGAGGGTGTTAGCAGATTCTGGGAATGACAAACTTGTCAACGCTTTGGCCTCATAAAAATTCTTCCAGTAAGAAAGGCAAACTTTTAAGTTAGAGATTTTTCCTAGGGCCTGCTCTCTGGGTGGGTGTGGAGGGCACAACTAGTCATTTGGCCTGGCCAGTGTTTCACCCTGGAAGGGGCCCAGGGATCTCCTCACATCTCTAAAGGCTGCATTTGCAAAAGAGGTTACCTGTGGGGC
Organism: Solenodon paradoxus; assembly: GCA_004363575.1. Taxonomy (NCBI): domain Eukaryota; kingdom Metazoa; phylum Chordata; class Mammalia; order Eulipotyphla; family Solenodontidae; genus Solenodon; species Solenodon paradoxus. The sequence continues at coordinate 45,205 of RJWH01002647.1, forward strand.
TATTTGAAAACAATCTGGAAACTTCCAGCCAGAGGGAAGTCCTCCCTGAGGGAAGCAGAACAACTCAGAGGAAGAACAATGGGTAACGTGGCCCTGTGTGTGTGACTGGAGGGAGAACTGCCATTGTTATTCCTTTGCAAAGAGATTTCTGTCATTTTCATTCTTTGTAAACGCTTTCAAAAAACGTTATCTAAGAGTCACCCATCACCTTACCATCCCTATCATATGTCAGAAGACTATTGGCTTCTGAGTTGCTTGTCTATACACATCCTTTTTTAATTTTCCCCCTGACCTGGGTCTCTAGCTTGGGTCACTGACTTTGCATGATCCACACTCCAAGGTGCCTTAGCTGCTTGAGTCACTAGGGCGTGCTCATAACCGTGCTTTTAAAGCCCAGTTGTGACCTGGACTCTTGCCTCGCCTCCCCTCTGTTTTCATCAGTCAAGAACTCTCATCTAGGGCTGTCCTCTGAAGACTTGCTACTCCAAGTGTGTTCTGGAAACCGACTGTGCCTGCCCCACACAACTTACTTGGAGACCCGGAGCTTAGCACCATCCTTTGGGGACTGTTCACATTACAATCAGATGCAGAGCTCTCAAACCCACTGGCCAAGGCGAAACTCTTCCACCAATTTCTTCTCTCCCTCCCCACAGGTGTTGCAGGGCACATATGAGATGTAAGATGCCAGATGGGCCGGGACTGACAGAGAGCAGGATGTGTTAGAAGGTCTCTGTCTTCTACAGATTACGTAAGCCCCCAAGGCCTAGCTGAAAGGAGGTGTGGACAGCAGGGGTCTCCCATCATGAGCAACTGAGATTATAAGGATTTTAGAGCTGGAAGGACCTGGGGGGAAGGGGTCAGGCCATGGCAGATGGAAGTGACTTTGTCCCACACAGAATGGGCTAATGGGACTCCAGGTCTCTTGACCCATCCAGGGCACACCACTCCTCCCCTCACTTGGTGACAAGTCAAGCCCAACCCAGGGACACCAGGCTGAGACCACTCATTCGACATGTCCCGACTCCCCTTGGCAATCATGGCCTTCAGACCCAAGTTATGCCCCATTCCTTTGTGTCTACCCTCTGAAGCAAGCCTCCTGATTTTTTTGAGAACTGCCTGATTAAATATTATAAAGAAATCAATTATCCAAATACTGACATATAGACAAAAGAAATTATGCCAAATTGATGTAAACTCAGAACATTTTTTTTCTTGGAAATTGGTAAATAAATCTAAAATTCATCTTGAAGAATAAAACCAGTAATGGCATTTTTTTTTTTTTTAAAGAGAGAGTAGTTAAGAAAGGGAACGAGATGCCAACATGGGAACCACGTAAAACCCATGAACTTGGGTTTGTGAATCAGGGCCGGGGTGAAAACATAACACAAAATAAAGATTTTTCTTCCTTCTCTCCCTTTTTTCCTTCAAAGTGCTTCGTCCTTTCTCTCTTTAAAAATATCAGTAGGGCATGCCATGATGGCTCAGGTGGCTGAGACATCGGCACGCAGATGATGTAAAGCCTAAGAACGTGGGTTTGAGACCTGGCACTGGGGTGAAAAACCAAAATGAGACAAACCAATAAATAAATAATGCTTCTTCCTCCTCTGTCTGCTTCCTTTCTGTCTGCTTTCATTCCTGTCTGTCTCCCTTCCTCTTTTAAAATCAATAAAATAAATGCATAAATAAATAAAAAACACATTTTATACAGTTAAAGCTGTAGTATTAGCTTAAGAATAAACTGAAATTAAGTAGATGTCCAGAATCCTATTATAAGTGTTCAGGTGTATAGGCAATTAATATTAAGAAGATAACAGAGAAAAATGGAAAGAAAATTTATCAATTAGCAATGTTGGAATTATTCATATTTTCTTAAAAGAGAAAATGTGATAAATTGGATATGTCTCACATTGGAATGAATTTCAGATTCAATAAAGTCTCACATTCTTTCAAAAGTTAAAAGTTACAATACCAAGAATAAAATGGAATGTTTTCAAGAGCAATGCTAACGTTCTAGAAGCAGCAGATAGACACACAAAATTGCTGCTTTGCCTCACCCCAAAAATTTAGATAATTTTGCATGTAAAAGTCATAATATAAATAAAAAGGGCAAACTGGGAAGTATATTTTCAGTTAAGAAAAGCTAATATCTTTATTCAGAAAAATCAATTCTTACATATAGTTCACACAACTTGTTAAGGACATTAAGATCTCATAAGGTAAATGGGCACAGGATACCACAGATGTTTTTCAAACAATCAACCATATACTGAAAAAATTCAGTCTTGTGTTAAAATAAATATAAAACAGGAGAAGTTACAAGCAATTTTCAAATGAAAATAGCCTTTGCTGATAAGGTGAGCTGAAATTGGTGGGCAATTAAACTGCAGTCAGGGCCTTTGGAAGCAATTTGGCAGTATTTATCAAAAGCCATAAAAAATGCTCCGTATTTCTTTTTTTTTTTTTTAACCCAATATGCAAACTTAACATCTGATGCCAAAAAAAATTATAAACAATAGGCAAGAAATTTTACTGCAATATTATTTACAACTGTAGTGTTACAAAGGGAAAAAGGCATGGAAAAAGACACTGGAGGTCAGTGTGGTGTGAAATGCAGACTGAAATGCAATTTCAGTATCCTAAAGGGAATACAGCATTGTGAACAAAAGAAATAGTAAATACCACTAAAATTTTTAATTAAACATCCTTTGGACTACAAAACAAACAAAAGCTCAACACCATATAAGTATTTAACAAAGATAGTCATCTGCATTGTGTTGTATTTACCTGATAGGATAATCTGTCAATTATGATTTTAAAAGCATTGTTATTATTTAATTACTTTTAATTATATTTAATTATAAATTTTAAAATAATAATTCCAAAGACTTAGTAACATGAAAAAAATACTCGAATGTTCCAAGTAAAAGGACATAATATATATATGTGTATATATATATATATATATATATACACACACTATTTTTAGCTACAACTGTTCTTCTTAGGATGAAAAGGACTGTATTGACAATTATGATGATGGTGGTGAAGTAATGACATTTTTGTATTTCCCTCCTATTGCTTCTGCTGCTTTTATAATATACAGACTACATTTTGAATCACTCAATCTGCAGAAGCTGACGAAGACATGATCACAGGGAAGAATGGAGTTAATCACCCCACTTTCTCCTCTGTGCAGACTTCAAGGGTGTGTGTGGCTGCACCGTCTGGGGTCCTGGGAACACAGTGTCTTAGAAACAACAGTCTCCGGGCTGATTTTATTCCAAGCTCCCTCCCAGTTACAGTGTCCATTGCAAGCACCTGTCATGGAGGCTTCTGAGGGGTCGAAATGCCTGTGAAGGTTCAGGCTCTGCCTCTAAATTATGGTCAAGGCTATTGATGCCGACCATGCCTCCAGGCCTCACACAGAACAGCCCTTCCTCTCCAGTCACTTCCTTCTAATATTTCAAGTAACAAAGTCACAAAGGAGGGGACTGGGATGGGGCTGTATAATTCTTCCTCACAAAAGGAAGGTACTAAGCTCTAAATAAGAGACCACGCCTTATCTAGAAAATTATCCTCTAGAAACTTCAATAGAAACCCATGGCTAATCTACTGAATGGAACAAAATTGCAGGCAAAGGTTGATTCCTAAAGAGCAGTGCAGATAGTTGCCCATACTTCTCTCTAAAGACTTGAGATCTGAAAAGATTCTCATTTAGAAAATTCTTTTTCTATTGAATATGAGTGGGGAAGAACCATCTTTTCAGGCCTCATCTTTCCTATGCTCTTAAAGCTCTGGTGGTCTCTGACCTCAGCAGAGCTGGAGGCAGATAAGATGATGAGAAGGGCTGGCTGTGCACTGTGGACAGAGAGCTCTCAATGGGTTTCCAGAAAACACGACTACTTCTCTTAACCAAGAATCATTCCCCCGAACGGTGTTTCTGTACTGCACTTTTAAAGGGAGGGTAAAGGGAGCTACCCAAAAAAACAAAAACTGAGACTGGTGCTTCAATCCTGCCCGTATTTTAAAATGATAATTTTCAAAGTAATATGAACAGTTTAAAGTGATATGTTATTAGTTATTTGTGGGGGCAGGGCAATGTTTGTTCAGGGAGGTCCTAACCTCCCAATGTGATGGAATTTGAAGGTAGGGCCCTTGGGAGGTGATTTGGTCATGAGGGTGAGGCCCTCAGGATGGGATTAGAGTCCTTAGGAGAAGAGACTTCCCAGAGTGCAGGCTTCCCCCACCGTCCCCCACCTGAGGACACGGCGAGTTGTCACCAGAAAACAAGCCCTGCTGACTTTGATCTTGGAGTTCTGGCCTCCAGAGCTGTGAGAAAATAAGCTGGGACAGCCTGCCTGTGTGGGCACCAGCAAGGAGGGTGAGCAGGCTGAGTCTCCTGGAAGACACAGGGAGCACAGCAGAGTCTGCCTCCAGAACGCAGGCCCTAGAACACGGAGCCTAAGGGGAACAGCGAGGAGGGACAGGTCTAGCTCTTTCTTCTCTTGGTAAGTGGTGGCCATAAAGTACAGAAAATGCTGGGGTCAGTTTTTTTTGGATTCTTCCTAGAGCGGAAAGTTAGTATTTCCTGCAGCACACAGCAAGGCTGTGATGTTATCTAGCTTGTGGGTTACACAGACTTGAGGTCTTTAATGCATATGGTGATTTTTGAAAGGGGAGGGGGGGTTGGAGTGAGGAGGCTAGGATTTACCAGGAGCGGACTCCTTTGGTGAAACTATCCTGTGCCCACCTGCTGGTCCTTGAGTGCCCTCGGGATCAACAGGCATGGACTCCTTGTCCAGCACAAGAGGGGACAGAGCAAGACCCTTGAGCTCAGAAGGCAAAAAAATAATGTAGGCCTGTGGAGATCCATGCTCTGGGTTCCTATTTCAGCTTCTGTTCCAACAGCGATTGCATCTGCCCACGTCCTCCTTCTGATCTGGGTTCCTGCTTGAGTCACAGGGAGGGAGACTAAGCCACTCCGTGGACCAAGAGCAAAATCTAGGCTGGACATAACCAGCTTTTCATCCCAGTGTCTCAAACGTACTGCTCACGGTCCCAGCAATCCTCAAGTTCTCCACTGTAGGTCACGTGTGCAGAGGGGGCCAGTGACTTTCTTGAGAACCCAGCTGGGCCGAAGCGGACCAACCCTTTCTCAGGATGGAAAGCAATGCTCTCTCTTGAGAAGGGCTGTCAGATATCCTACCAGACTATGACCAATGCATTTGCCTTTCCTATGATTAATGGTTGCCTTCGATTGAGCACCAAACATCATAATTGCTGTGCCCTCAGGGACATGCTTCCTCACAACTCCCACAGAAAATCACAGCCCTGCTTCACATAATTGTGCAGTTCAATATGCTAACAGTAGTAGGCTGGCCAAGAGAAACCTAATGGATTTGGTTTAAGTATTTGGTGCCAAGTAACACACAGCTGACTAACCGAGCTCACAGAGGCACTGAAATCATCAGGTGGTTCCCTGCTTCTCTATTTAGCTTTTTCAGGCAGGCATTGAGAGAGATGACCTGGGCTAGGTCATGCACAGAGATGCAAAAACTGCTTGCACTTCTGAGAAAGGAGCTGCACCCTGCAAAAGTCTTTGGATTGTTGACTCACCAAACTGGACAGTGGGTGTTAAGAGAGCTGTGGGGCACAGAACTCAGGATATCTCTGCTGCCTCCTGGGCGGTGAGACAAAGAGAGGTGAGGAGAGGGGTAAAGGGAAAGGCAGAAGAATGTCCACTATTTGCAGATCCTATGGGAGCAGCTGCCAAGTGGAAATTACTAAGGACATTTTCCAGGGTAATGGTAGAGATTCTATCAGGTCTGAACTGGAAATGGAAGTGGTGATAGGAAGTCCAACTCAGTTGTCAAATAGAATGATAGGAAAACATCTCGATACACTGCCTGTGCATACTCATCCTGTACCACGTAACTGGTTCAAAATTCAAATGGAAATGTTAGTGAATGAAGCATCGGCAAAAACGCATTTACTCAATAAGAACATTCACTGCTATAACACCTATTATGTGCTAGACAAAGGGGTGTGTCTGAATCCTGGGTGGACTTGAGGCCTGACCCCAAGCTGGTCACTGCCCAGAGAGGAAGACAGACAGGGGAGAAGGGGACCTGGAGTGACACAGAGAAGTGCGAGCTCCGCCTTTCCCAGATTCTGGCTGAGGACTTCTCTTGCCTCAATGTCTCCTCCCCAAGGCCGGCTTTCAGCTCCCTTATCTGTGCGGATTTCTGGACTCTGTCCAGTCTCCTTTTCCTATATGGGGGAAAGGAGACACATTTTTCTTCGAGTTCTCCAGGTCATTCTGGCAATGAATCAGATCAGCAACACCACAGTCGACCCATGTTCGGTAACTGAAAGACAGTACTGTGCCTTCAGTGAGAGGCTGTTAACCTCCCATTTCTCTTGTACCAGCAGATGTACTCTTCTCCAGGAAGCCTGCTCAGTCAGTGTTGGTGTCCCTCCTCTGTGTTACACTAATGACCTGTGTGTCCTGTATGCCCCAGTGCAACGCATCCAGTCTCTACTGTTACACTCTGGATTCTGAGATGACTCTAATGACTTACCCATTTTCCTTTCCCTTGTGTTTAGCATAAATGGTACCTGAGAAGCATCTGTGGAATGAGGCAGAGAGATGATCCGTGTGTATTTCTGAGCCCTGCTCATGGGGATAAGACCTGGGCGGTGTGGTAAGCACGTGGAATATCAAACCAGATATGCCAGAAACACCTTCCGTGCCAGGATGAAGTTCCTGGCGAGTCTGGCGGGGGAGGTCCTAGGGCCTGGACTCCGGGTCTAGGCTGCAAAATGTGTCCAAGCTTCCCGGGAGAGTATCAATTTACCCTGCGTTCGCAAACTCACTGCGGCATACTTTAGCAGCAAATGTGAGAAAAGCATTTACTTTCAAGAAAAATGTCCATGACTCTCAGATAAGACTTTTAAGTTCTTAAAAGCAAAACTTTTGTCTTCCTGAAATGTTAGGGCAAGTGGGTCCCCCCTTGCCCCCTACCGTTTTTAAGATATGCCTATTATAGTCACATTGTTAGAGACTATTAAATAATAATGGATTAATTTTCTAATTTGAAGATAACAACTGAAATAATTAATTAGTGAAGTTCTTTTCTCCAAACTGTTTTACACAGCCCTCCCCTCTTCCTGCTCTGGGCTTTAGCCACTTCCTGCAGTCACCTGAGCCACAAGGATACACCCCGTTGTTTTCACTTTTTAAAGGTTTCACCTTGCCCTCTCACCTAAGGGGTGTGTGCGTGTGCACGTGAGTGTGTGTGTATGTGGGCAGTGGCTAGAAAGGGCAGCTGTGTCAGTTCTGAACAAGCAGCTTTTCCGTCTGCCCTCCCCGAACAGCACGGCCCTACTGCCATCTGCTGGCACGGCGAGGTGATCACAAGAAGAATGAACTCAAGATTCTAATAAACGATGTCTGAAAACACTCTAGTCGCTGCTCTGTTGAAAGATTAGAGTAAAAAATAATCTTGCTTTTTTATTCAAAAGAATCATGTGCTTTACATCAGCTTGGTTTCAAAAAGACCTCAGGTCTTAAAATGAAGGCTACCACATTTATTTTGCCATCTGTTACAGTTTCATGTTGAAAAAGCCTCAACATAAAAAATTATCTTCAAAACCCACTGGGACATTTTCTCATAAACTAGGATATTTTGAAAATAAGGTTCTTTCTTCAATATTCAATCTTTTCAATTTCATCCATGTCTTCGGGGTCAAGTTGCTTAATAGTGTTGTCTATAAGAAGAAAAGAATGGAACCAGGTTTATCCCAGGGCCTCAATGGAATTACGGTCCATCCAACTCTCAATTTCTCAAAATGTGACACCTTTGAGATACAGAGGTTCCTGGCACACCCTGGTGGAGCAGAGGTTAGGTCAATCACCTCCAAAGGATGCAGGCCACATACTGCTGGGTTTGAGTGCCGGGTTCAGAAGAAACAACCAGTGTGAACAATAAATGGAAATAAAATAAAATACCTCCTCCTCTCTCTTCCTGCCAGCCTGCTCACCTTTATCCTTGCCTGAACCTTTCATTTAAAAAAAGGAAAAAATAAAGAGGTTCCTGTGACACCTGGCATAAAAAGTCTTGAGAGAGGAACATTCTCGAGGTGAGAGAAGGAAGAACTGGGGTCAAGGAAACCAGGGAATCCTAACTAAAATAACAAAGAATGCACCAGACAATAAACCTGTACACCCAGATTCCCTGGGGCAGAAACAGGACGAGAACATAAGTGAGAGTCTGGGAAGGGGATGGCAGAGCTCAGGAGGAATAAGTGCAGTGTGGGAGGGCAAGAGGGACAGGGACTCAGGCCCCAGCGCAAAGGTCACTTCCAAGACTAGTTCTCCAGGAGGTCACCTTTGCCATGATGCATCCTACTGGCTCTTTGCCACACATTCCTGCTCAGTTATCCTAATGAGGGGAGCTTAACCACCTTGCTGAAGGGTCCATGGATGTGTTACAGTCAATCTGCAAACCTTTCAAAATTATATTCCAAACTGCATATGTGTGCTAAATGCAATTCCCTGGGGAGAGTATCCATTGCTTCCAAATATTAAGTGCCGTTGTTCTAAAAGGTGAAAGATCTATTTGGAGATATATTCCAACGGTTCCTTCCCCGCTTCCCAATAAAGCTGTGGGCTTTGGAGCATGGGTAGTTTCCATCCAAGTATAATCTACTGTCCATGAGTCCTAGCAGGGAGCCTACCTACCTTGTGTGGAGGCGGGCCTGGGGGCAGGCAGCAGCCCTCAAAATTTAGGGCTGCTCTATTTCGTGGTAGGAAGATAAAAAGGTAAAAGAGGCACACTCTGGTGTAGTGGTTAGGTCTGTTGCCTCCAGCTGAGCAGCACAGTCCACTCTCAAGACCTGGGTTTGTGTCTTGGGGCTGGGGTCGGGGGAGCAACTGGGATAAACAACAAAATAAAAATAAATTGAATCTTTAAAGGTAAATGAAAGAGGAAGCTGGGGACAGAATATAATCAGGGACTTCCTTACTTTGATGAGGGTGGTCCTATATAGAATGTGAAAATCTGTTCCAGATCCTAGAATAAGCAATAACATCCAAATCTGAACTCCTTCTGAATTCCACTTGATTTTTACATTTTCCTTTAAGTACAATAGAGGTTTTTAATCAAGCGTCTCACATGACGGATTCTGGCACTGTGAGCGAGAAGCTTCTGCTCGTGATGACACACTTGTCCCTGACAACATTAGCAGACCCAGAGTTCCTGCTGTGAAGAGGGCTACTTACTAAAGTGATCCTGGATCTTCAAGAGCAGAGGCAGCTTATCCACCTCAATCATGTTGAAGGCAAGGCCTTTCTTCCCAAAGCGTCCTGTCCGCCCTATACGGTGAAGGTAGGTCTCATAGTCCGGCTCCTGTGCTTGGTTCACTGGGAGGTCGAAGTTCACGACAATTGTGACCTGCTTCACATCAATCCCTACAGGAAGACAGACATTGCCGGTCCTGCAACTTTTCCCCAAGAACACAGCTATTCAAGAACCACATGTGCTGAAGGAATTCCCATTTAATAGACACAATTTATAAATCAAACCCGGTTTTACAGGCCTGAAATGGACATGCTGGTCAGGCAGTTTGCTTACAGAGCACGTCTATGAGGCTGGATAAGGACGTGGGTAAAGCTCACCACCCTCCTCTCAGCTGCTACAGTGCCAAGTCCCCAGCGTCTCAAGTCCCTCCTCTGTCATAGGGTCAGCTCTGACCCACTCCATGGCCTGTTTTATCTCCCGTCTCGACTAATTACAACCACTTCCAGACTGGTTTCCCCTTTCTCTCTTCTCCCACTCCTCTAATCTTTCCTGTGGTGGTCAGCACAGCAGTGAACAGGACAAAGGACAAACAATTCAAGACCTTCAGACCACCTGAAGTCTCTTCTTTTCCTGGTTCACATATTCAACACTGCCTCCGCACAGTCTTGCCATTCCCCAAGCAAACAACAAATTCTCATCAAAATGACTTGCTACCTTTCCTTCAAAACCTTTCAAATGTTTCCTAGGAAGACTTCTGTGCTCCCCCAGTGCCTCCATCCCTAGCATAGTCCAGCTGTGTGGGCAGAGCCCATGTCCTGCTTGTGCTGTGCTTCTCCTGTCTAGCTCCTTAGGCCCTCTCTCCTCCAGGGCCTGGTGCTGTGCTGCCTGAGATGGCAACCATTGTTCTCGTGGGGGTAAATGTAAATTAATTCAAATAAAAATTCAGCAATTCCTTAGTCATACCAGTCATGTTTTAAGTGTTCAGTGGTTACCAGTTGGACAGCATGGAACTGCTCCACCATCCAGAAAGTTCTATGGGCCTGTCTGTCTTAGAGAGTCCGGGCAGAGAGCTCCTGAAGGACAGGGACCTCACCCTTTTACAGGCTACTCCAACACAGTGATGAACCAACCTTCATGGCAGGTTCTCATCTATGTGCATCCTTAGTTCACTAAGGATGAATTAGATAGCACAGTTTTACTAAGGGGTCTAGGCAAGAACAGAGGAAAGATGAGCAAAGTAGGAAGGCCCTTCTCTTGAAAGAACAAGATCCCGCCCCCAAGAAGTCAACAGTTTTAAAATTAAAAACACTTCAGAGATAATCATCATCATTAGTCACTGGGAACAATAGTTAAACACACAATGAGATACCACACACAGCTACTAGACGGTTAAAACTCAAAACTCCATGCTGGTAAGGATATAAAGGAACAAGCACTGCCCCACACTACTGGTAGAAATGAACAATTATGGGCACTCTGGAAAGCAGTTTTGCAGTTTCTTATAAAGCTAAACATATACTTACCATATGACTCAGAAATCCTAATCCTAGGTACTTTCCAAATTAAAAAAAGAAAAACCTGTCTATTGAAAAACGTAAGTCATGTAATAAGCATGAATGTTTATTACAGATTTATTCAAAACAGCCCCAAATTGAGGACAGTCCAAATGTCAGTGGATGACCTAATCGTGATGTATCTAAGCAGTGGACTATGACTCAGAAATAAAAAGAAATGAACTACTGGTACATGTAACACTCAGGAATTTGAAACCATTATGTCAAGAGGAATAAGTTAGACACAAAGGCTACCTATTATATGATTTAATTTACACAGCATTTGCAAAGAGACATATGTAGAGTCAGAAATCTGATCAGCAGTTACCAGGGGCCAGGTGACAAGAGAACACTGACGGCAAAGGAACACAAGGAAATTTGGGGGGAGCTGGAGATGTCCTCTCTTTTGATTACGGTGATGGTACATGACTGAGTAAGTCAAAACTCAGTGAATTGCATACATTACAAGAAAGAATTGTATCACGTGTAAACTGTACCTCAGTACACCTGACTTTATAGACACAATATGTGCGTGCGCGCGCACACACACACATACACACACACATACCTCGAGCACAGACATTGGTCGTTATTAGAACCTTCTCTTTCCCATCACGAAACCTCTGAATGATGGAAGCTCGCTGGTCCACAGTCAGCTCTCCACTTAACAACGACACTTGGTGGCCATCCTGAATCATCTCCAAAGTTAACCACTTGGCATTTCGACGCGTCTACATGAACAATAAAACACAGTGCAGCCCCCACGTTAAAGGCATCTGGCAGTGTTTGCAATGCTCCTGTGTGCAGGGTGGCTTCAGGGACAGGGATCTGCCTTTGCCTCTCAGCCCTCGAGAGCCTGAGAATGCGGCAGGGAATTCTCCCTTGATCTGCGCGTCTAAGGCTCACATCCTCTCAACCTGCCAGAGCTCTGGCTTCTGCATCTTGAAACAGAGATAATAAAAGAGTTCTACCTACTTCGCATGGTGTTCTGCAGACAGAGTGGGATCATGTGATAATAATAATCACATACACTTGAAGAGTGCTTCATGTACAAAGACACGTGGCTAAAATCTTTACATGCTTTATGGTCCTTTGCTTTCACAATGTGATGAAGAAGCTATGTAATTTCATTTAAAACATTAAAAATGAAAAGTAAATAACAAAACCCAGACCTTAAAGATATTAAGTAATTTGCCCAAGGTTATGCAACTAGCCCGTGGCAAAGTTGAGCCCTTTTTTATCCTACAACCGTTTTCAGTGCTTCACATAGACAGCACTGAAAAGTATCACCAGAAAGGTCAGCTAGCAAAAAAATAAACATGAAATAAAATAGGATGTTATTCATGAGGAATGGGGTGTCCAATCTACTTATTGTGTGTAAGGAATAGAAGAGAACATTCTTAACCTGATAAAAGGCATCTGTAAAAACCCTACAATAAATAGCGACCTAAATGGGGAAGTGTTTGAAGCAGTCCCTTTCAAACAAGAACGCTTCTGTTTTAACACGATGCTGAAGTCCTATTCCGTTACTTAAGCTTTCTAAGTCTCAGGCAGCACACAGAGACAGTTTCTAATTTCACCCGTATTCAGGATTGCTCCAACGAGTAAGAGCTATTCACCTACAGGAGGCGTGAACAATCACGCTGGTCTCATGACACTTCTCAGTACTACTGTGCCCTCATCCTCAACCTGTGGGGACGTCTGGGCCCAGGGAGGAGCGAGCTCCGCAAGACTACCTGACAGAAGATGATGGCCTGGCCGATGGTGATGCTGCCGTAAGTGTTGCACAGAGCATGGTATTTGTCCTTCCGGTTCGCGCACAGCACATAATACTGCCGGATGTTGTTCAGGGTCAGCTCCTCTTTCCGTAACTTGATAATGTTAGGGTCAGGGATGATTCTCTCTGCAAACTGCCACACAGAGTCCTCAAAGGTGGCTGAAAAGAGGAGCATCTGGCATTCGGGGGGTAAGGCTCTGTAAGACGGAGGGAGGAAAGCTGTCACCGCATTGTCATCCCTGTCACTCTCCTTGGAGGTGGCTTCACGCACCTCAGGCCCGCGGCTAGCAACTGCTCCACACACACCTGCTCCGGGATCAGCATGGAGGTGCCACCTGCAACAGCAGGCAACACCTGCTCTTTCCCTCCTTGCCAATTTGCAAAAATACATAACTGAAATGAGAACACAAAAGCAAAACTCAGATACGTGTTCTAGAAGGTGTGGGGCTTTTCGTGCCAATTTTCTCTGTAGGAAACACAGAACCATGAAGTCAAGAGGGTTAGGCTAGATGCTTGGTGTGGCAATCTCTTTTACACATCTAAATGGGGAAGAAGAGAGCCAGTCATTCTGGGAGGGAAAAAACAACAGTCACAAACAACCTTAATTGGGTTAAATGCGAAGAACCCGGATATAAATAAACAAGCAGCAAGTGCTATTTATGCAAAATGCAAACTGAACTCAAAATGAAAACAAGGTTAATTCATACAAAGTTCAGAAACAGGTAAAGTGAATGACAGTTAGCAGTCAGGACAGAAGCTACAAACCCAGGGAGTGATAGGCAAGGGGCTGCTGGGTGCTGGCAAAGCTCTGGCTCTTGACTTGGGCTATTGTCACTTGAGTGTAGCCTCTTTGTGATAATCTGCTTAATGGCCCGCTTATGATTCCTTCTCCAAATATTTTATATATCAATTAAAAAGTTAATTTTTTCCTAAAAAGCATGTAAAGAAAATAAAACAATTTTTAAAAGGTTAATTTTTTTAAACAAAGTTAGGGTGACTAAAAAGAAATTACCTCTTTTAAGAAGATAGAGCACTTAGGAGAATAAACTATTAGTGCTAAAAGGTTGTGGAAGAGATCAGAGTCTGGAGATTACCCAACACTACCCAACACTATATGTTAATCCTGGGTGCCCGGTCATCGGGGAGCTTTTCAGAATAACCTGACAGCCTTCTGGTCAGTTATGGTGGATTGTCTGCCCTTGTTATGTATCAATTTCCCACGTCCCACTGATATTATACAGAGATAGGAAGCTAAGAATCCAAAAAAAGTGGAGGATAGGAAGAGAAAGTGGTAGGTAAGATATTTCAAGACCTTCATGGAAACGTATAGTAAATGGGAAAGTGGATGATACTATGACAGGAATGCTACTCAGGGAAATGCTGATGCAAAGAGTGCTGAGCAAACCTTCAGGAAGTCTAGGACCCCAACATACCAGAGACCAGAGAAAGAGGAAGGAAAATGGGGATGGTGTGTCAAAGACACCAGGAAAGTTCTGCATTTGCACGCTGGGACCTTGTGATACAGCCATCTGCTGTGTCACTACCTTCATCTGGAAAAAGATGGCACTGGAATTGTTATCCCAAGGCTCTGTCATTTCATTCCAAAAAGAAAACTTAAAACAAATTATACAGGGAAAGGAAATAAGGGCTGTCCGCAGCACACAGTGGATTTCAAAGATGCAGCATGAAAACAAAAAGATCTCTCATGAATAATTTTATATTAATGACTTATTGAAATGATACTGTTGATATGATGGGCTAAATATATGATAGCATTAATTTCACCTGTTTGTTTTTTTAATGTGGCTAAAAGAAAATTAAAAAGCACACATGTGGCTTGCACTATATTTCTACTGGATAATACTGTGTTTTAGTGTTTTTTAAGTAAAAGGAAAACAGGACATTTGAAGGATAAAAAAACTACCATAAATATTATTTAAATATCTAGTTGCTACTTAATATTTTCTTAAGTAGAAAATAAAAGAGACTCACTTAGAAAGCTAAGCTTTTGAAGACAGACTCTTTCCTGGAGTTCTGAATCTTTCATTTGCTATTATATGCAAATACACCAACTGATCAGTAAAGGAAGGCAGAAGAGAGTCTCTGCTGATCTTTGGCAAAATGATTAAAGCAGGAAGGCGACTGAAACAATGTATCAGGAGATTGGACCCACCTGACTACAGGGAGCTAAGCATGTATAAGCAGAAGACTACAGGTTTACTCTGCACAGAAATTACCCACCTGGGATGTCCGTCTCTAGCGAAAGTCAAGAGTAAAGCAAGTAGCTAAACTAGAGGCTGAATCTCACACCATTTAAGATGAGACAGGAGGTACTAAGAGATTTAGTTTTTTTCATTTCCTCAAAACACCTGGGTGCTCAGTTGGAAACAGTGGATACTCAATCCCTTTGGCCATACTGCACAAATGGCTGTGCATCATGGGAGCCTTCCCTGCACGCTCTATAAAACTGAGCAAAGCCAGTTTCTGCTTCAGAGGTTCCCAGTAAATGTCCTGTGGGTGAACAAATGAGACGATGCTGGAGACAGTGCCTCATCTCTTTCAGTGTAGAGCTGATTCTATCGGCTCTTATGAATGATTGTGCTGTCTGCAGTATATCAAGTGACAGGTCAAACCACAGAAACAAAGAATATATTTGCTCTATCTCTTAAAGATACTTTGATTTGAAAAACGGAGCTTCAAAACATTGTCTTCATCTCTATGAAGTTTTAAAAAAATGCAGAAAATATTAAAAGGACTACTGATACCATATCCAAAGTAGTGTTTGTTCAACTATCTGCACGAGGCAGACAATGAAAATGTAATTTTTGCATTTGTGCAAAATTTTTCAGTTTTGTTCCATTATCTAACAAATCTGAGACCAAGTCGGTACTGAACCACTAGACTCCAACCCCAGGTTACTGTGTTCTTTATATCAACCATCCATTGTGTTCTCATGATAATCTTACCAGGTTTTAATACATTATATCCCAAGAATTTTCCTTAAAATATAAAAATTTTGGCAATAAAATATGGTGTAAACCTACTATATGGATTCTGTCTGTAAGCCTACATTGCAAAAAGCCAGGCAGTTGGGCAAGACGATAAGGTAAAGAAGTTGTAAAGTTATAGCAGTTTGAAAGCCTGCAGAGCTGGGCAGATAATGAAAACCCGCATTTGAAAGGTTTAGGAAGTGGGGAACTGAGCAGTAAAGGTAACTAGGAGCCACAGACAAATGAAATTTCCCCTCTGGATAGCTGTCCAGGACAAAAGGCTAACTGTACAGATTACCTTTGAATACGAATACTTTGATCTGAGAATCCTTGTGTATCAATCATTACATCTGCTTCATCCAGCACAAACACACGAATCTTTGTCAAATCAATTAATTTTCGCTTGAAACACCAATCTAGGACAGTCCCAGGAGTGCCAATTATAATCTGTTTGGTGATATTAACACTTCTAGGAGCTAGGGAGAGAAGGGTTGAAAGGTTAGAGGGTGCCTTCAGATGCAAACTACTTTAGTTATCAGTCTACAATTCAGGATAATGGCAACATATGCAATAAATGTACTTAAGTAAAAGTGCACTGTGTAACGATTTTCTAAGTGCAAACCCTGAGGGTCAACGTGGTTTTTGATTTTGCAGAGTTTTAAGATAAATTTCCAAGTTTCTAGGTTTATGGTGATGATACTAGTCCTGCATATTTGAGTCTTCCCCCACTGTCATTTTTTTTCATTTTAAAGAAGAAAGGGAGAGGAGGAAGCAGCATTTGGAAGAAAGGAAAGAAAGGAGGGAGGGGGGAAGGGAAGAAGGGAGGAAGAGAGGAAGAAAGAAGAGGAATCACTTTCATTTATTTATTTATTTTCTGTTGTTCCCTCCCCCTCTCCCCCCAACCCCAGGTCAAGAACTTGGGCTTTACATGGTCCACACTCCAGTCACTGGCTTATCAACTGTGCCACCAGGTGAGCCTCCACGTAAGCCATCCTGCAGCAATCCCACTGTCCCACAGAAACACTGGCATAGCTGTGGAAATCTGTAAACTTTCCCCAAATGGAAGACAACCAGAATGTCTATCCAAAGGTTACATTAAAGATAGGAAGTAACAGTCTAGTCAAAAGATTGTACTGACAGGGAGAGATATTCGAAACATGCATGCCTTTAAACAGCATGGAGAACTGCTCCCATTTTTGTAAACACTCAACAAAAACAACAACTGATGTGTGCATCTGTATGTGTATGACTTCAAAAAAACAAAAAAAGCAAAGGTCTGTTAGCAAAATTATAACTGTCTCTGAAAATCAGTTCTTAGAGGGCAAGGAAGAACAATGCTCGCTTTTACCTTCTAATACTGCTTTTATGATTTTTTTTTTTTTTTTTGCTATACACATGTGGTCCTTTAATGAAAAAAACTAAACAGTATGTTATACACAAAACACATGGGCCTGGAAAAGAAAAGAATATACAAAGCATCCTCTTGTAGAATGTGGACAGAATAATATCTACATTTATTGGGCCCCTATCATGTGCACAGTGCTTTATCTTTATCATTTTGTTACATTCTAATGACAATGCTATGATACAGGTGCTGCTATAGCCTCCATTTTAAAGACGTTACAGAGCACTCTTGTTAGTGGTAAAGGAGTAAATCAATCAGTCAGAACTGGCTTACTGGTACATACTTCGATTCCCTCTAATGGCATACATCACTTGAACATCAACACAGAATTTTCCCATTCGTTCAACCACATGGCCAGTTTGCAGAGCCAGTTCGTAAGTAGGAGCCAGGCAGAGGCACTGTGAGGGAGAGTGAAAAGAGGAGGAAAAAGATTCAAAGAAGCCAACCATCAAATTTGAAATATGGCCTGACTCGGTGGTGTCGCAGTTAGGTCTGCTACCTTTGGCCGAGTGCAGTCCACACACATCCCAAGGCCCCAGGTTTGCATCCTGAGGCCAGGGTAGACAACCGGGATGAACAACTAAATAAAATAAGAATGCTTTCTCCTCTCTTCCTGTCTGCCTGCCTACTCACCTTTATTCCTATTGCACCTTAAAAATATTGAACCACAATTAAAATTTATACAGGGAGACACACAGAAAATAAATTGGAGATGAGGGCTGGATAAGATATTTTAATACAATTTAGCAGCTGATAAATCTGAAGTGAATATTAAGTATGGTAGGGGAGGAGGGGTTGATGGATAGAGAAAAGAGCTACTTTTTATCTTTTCTTCTCTAAAGAGTTATGAAGAAACACAGGTTGCTGGTTATGCTTTCTTGGAATAGAATGTAGGGAGGCGGGGACCAAAACAAAAGGGAATGCGTGGCAACTAACAGCGAGAGTCCAACAACCCCCATCACTTCCTGCCGACTTCCGGAATTCTCCCTGCTGGGTCCTATCCATCTTACACACCTCTGTGAAAGTCTCTCACTCTTCCATTTGTTATTTTCTATTTCCCTAAAAATGGAAGTTGTTGATGAAGGTGTTGAGCAAAGAAACCGGTGATATTTAATGCATTTATGTGCTCCATTAAGGATCTGTGATAGGAAAGAGAGGGAAATTTAGCTAAGGTACTAAACTCAGTTCCAGATGTATTTTTTGACATGTCTGTCAAGCCCAGCTTTTCCTGAAAAATTTTCCTTCGTTTTTGGCCCAACTCTGGGTCTCAAACCTTGGTTTCATTGTTTACATAGTCTGTGCCTTAGCTACAGAGGTGCAAATTTTTATCCATAATACCAAACCTGAAATACAAATTACACCAAACTTTTCTCAAAAAGCACAAGATTTCATATTCCCTAATTTAGTCATCCAAAAGCTCATCTTGCTGATTAGAGTCCTTGTTTTCCCTACGGCACTGAGTGCACTCAATACTCAGGTACTTAGCTGGACATGAAAGCTGATGAGGACAGTTTGGAGGAGAAAGGTTACCAGATACTTTATATGAGTAGAGACTGAGCTAGGAGAATGGCACTCTGACTTTGTCACCTTACATGACATTGCCCTCTTAGTTTCCTCCTCTGCTAAATGAGATGGACTTCTACTCCTACAGCTATAAACTATCACTGCCGGGTGCTTACTTTTTGGCCAGCACAGTGCTAAAAATATGCATTATTTCTTTTAATCTGCATAACAGTTCTATTAAACAGTTCCATTAATTCATTCATTCATTCATTGCTTAATGAATGGATTTGACTAGCTAGGCCCTCTGTTAGGGGTTAAAATGCAAGGGTAAACAGAACAACTATAATCCATTGCCTTTATAAGATGTTATCTTTACAAATAAGGAAAACAATTCAGAAAAATGTAGAAACTTGCCTAAGACAGACAGTAAGTGGAGAGGCTGGGCTTGGTAACAAACTATGAAACCGGTGGTCTCAATCATGTCCCATGCTACTGCCCAACGCTCTACGATTTTATGAAAGAACTCTATTCCAAATATCATAACAGTCATGCCATTGTAACCAAATAACCTATTACTAAAACATCAACACTGCAGGCATCCCCACCTCTCCTTCAGTCTTTCCTTACCTGTGGGAACAATTCCAAAGCATTAACTCTGCTCAGCATTGCCAGCACAAAAGCAGCTGTTTTTCCTGTTCCAGACTGACTCTGGGCTATAAGGTTCTGGGGTCTGTAGAAGAAAGGAGCCCACTGGACATAAACCGAATATAAGAGCCTGGGCATAAAGTGAATACAAGAGACTAAAAATAACCACGTTGGAATACCACTACTCTGGAAACTCACGGATGTGCCAGCATCATTGGGAGAGCCATCTCTTGGATTTTGGATGGTCTATTAAATCCCATTGCATAGATCCCTTTTAGTAGCTCTTCTTTTCTGTTAAACAAAATAAAATGCTTAAAGCCTCTGATTGATCAGTAGCCTCAGAAATACACACTTGAAAGGTGCATTTCTAAATTAAGCAACACTGTAAATAAGCTTCAAAAGTAATATTTAGAAATCATATAGAGTCATGCCTGTATAGGTGGGTCACTAAAATAACAAACTGTGGGCTAGGGACAGCAACAAGAGCCTAATATTGACCTTTCTGGTGAACTAAACAAAAAGGGAAAAATTCATCTGACAGAAACATACTAATTTGCCAGCTTTATTTTCTATGCAAGCAGAACAGAGTTTTGTTTTTTTTTTTTTTACTGCGAGTTTTCTTAAATGAAATACACTAAAACTTTGATGTTTCACATTAATTTCCACAGAAGACATAATTTTACTTAGGTGATTCTTTTATCACTTCTCTTCAGAAGCAGAAAATGTCTGGATACTCAGATTTTTGATTTTTATAAATCTGTACAGTAACGGTACACATTAAAATACATTTCCTTAAAGCCAGTTGATGAATCCCTAGGGAATAGACACCCAGTTGGGAAAGTTATTCATATTAATAGCATTTGAAACAAAAAAATAACTAGGAAGGTAAAAGCTTATAACTTATCTAAAAGGGACGGGGGAGGACATGTGGGTCACTGAAATGTCTGTATCTGAATTCTGGTGGGGAGAGTTGCAATATACCTGTGTCTGGCTTAGCTATTCCTCTTAGCACAGCAAGTTTAAAATATTTACTCTTAAAATGTTCTCAATTTGCTCCTAGTGCTCCCTTTTGAGTTACATTTTAACACTGCATGAATCTCATTTTTATATCAAAAATTAGAACATGAAGAAGATCCTGATGGTTTTATCACTAGCAGATTAGCTTTTTTGTGACACGTTTGCCAGTCTTTCCCCAAACTAAAAGAGCAAAAATACTCACAGCCGCAGTTCTTCAAATGTTTTTACTGAATATAGTGGAGAGCTGGGATCCTTTTGCAAGACTTCAACTCGGTGACTGGATTCTACTAAGGACTGCCGGATTAACTTGTTTAAGAGCGAATTAGCAGCCAGATCCACTATAAAGGCAAGAATTAAAAAAAAATTAAAAAAAAAAAAAGAAAAAAAAAAGGGATTTTGCAGGGGGAAAATCAAGTCTACTGAATGACATTTAAAAAGTTGTTTCCTTCCAGTCAGTACTTGTGTATCAAGCAATGCTCCTACACTCATACATCTTCTAAAAGAAGGCTCTAGAAAGAATGACATAGATTGAGAATCCTGTCTTCCATGAGGAAGCAGTTTCTTATGCTCTGCTGTTAAAATAATCTCTAACCTCAGGCAAGCCTACATCATTACCACCAGTCCTAGTTTTCACTTGACAGCTGAAAATTAACCCATTCCTGCATTTTCCATTTCAACATCCTCTAAATACTCCCCACTCCTAATTCAGTATTTATTCAAACGTCACTATTTAAAAAGAAAACAGAAGCAAAGACATTTCTTTTCCAATTGGGTGGGATTGTGGAAATCAAAATGAACTGAAACACAAGGCTAGCAAACACAGGCAAATAAATGTATCTCCTACCTACATCCTCTTCATCATCTTCGGAATTACTAATACCATCTAGGAGGACGGAAGAGAAACAGCAAACGTAAAGACAAAAGCAGAGCAAAAATGTGAAGTACATGATCCCAATTTCTCTGGCCCACTCCACAGTGTGCATGCACAGGAAGGGTCATTCGGCGGAGGAGCGGGAAAACACAGCGGGAAAGTAGAGAAGGGCATGGAATGTGAAATGAAGAGCCACGAGGAAAGCAATGCTGTTTAATCAAAGTCAACCTGCTTTACCCTGAGGGCACTCACCTACTTTTGGGCGTGTACTACTGTTAATCCCCCGAAGGTCCTTCCGCGGGTGGATGAGGTTTGGAAACTATTGAAAGACACAAATTTCAATCACTATTAGGAAGCAAGCCATCATGCAGGTCAGGGATCCTCTAAAGGGCTGGAAGGCATTCAGGGAAGACAACTCCAATAAGGTTTCCTTGGCAAAGTTAGGTATTTAATGAATTCCTTTCCGGAATTGGTCCCCTTTAAGATTTATCCTGTAACTGGGGACTTTCTGCTGACTCTGTGTGTGATGTTCCTACTTATAGCCTCTAGTCTACATGTACTTGGTGGGGGGTGGGGGGGCGTCAAGGAACGAGGGTGGGTGTTAAACGTGCAGATGGATGAGATGGAAGCTAGCTAAGGCTTGAAGGTCAAATAGAGAAAATAGGAAATTCTGCATCTACTAGGCACTACCGGCTGCATTCCCTTCAGGGGTTTACAGACGTGTTTTGTTCTTTCAAACCAAAGGTCTTGTCTCCCTTGGGTCTCCTTACAGATGGCCCTTTTCCAAATGCTTGCCACATCTCCTCTCCACTACTTGACACCGTAATCCAAACGCTAGGGGTACTCTTTCTCTCCTCCCCAGCTGCTTCCCTCTGGGAGTGCTGCTGGTGCCCCAGTCCCTTTGCCCTCCCCAGCTCGGTGGCGGTTACTTGGCTGTTCAGCCGCTCGCTCTCCGCTGCCCCAGCGTCGCCTCCCCAAAGTAACGACGCCATAGCTGTGGTCGCTGCTCCCGCCCCAGCACGTGCGTGCCCGCGGGCGCGAGGCCGGGCCAGCCCTCCCACCGGCCAATGAGCTTTCTACGGGGCTGGCGTACGCTCCCGCGACCACCGAGGGCGCGGCGCGCAGGCGCCGGAGCTGGGAGCGGAGAAAGGCGGGGCCTCCGGGAGAGGAAGAGGGGTTCCAAGTAGAGCCCCGGCTTCCGCGCCAAGTGTCAGAAACCGGGAGGGGGTTCTGGCGCTACGAATTTTAACCTGTCTGACGGCTGTTAAGCCAACTACAGCGTGGGGCTCTATGAGGCAGAATTATCCTGCCTTCAGCACCCCACCATCACTGTCCAGGTGGTGCAGCTGGGTCCCCCACCCGTCTTCCAGCTCTTAAACACATTTCCCCCGATATTTTCGCTTTGGCATTACAAGATGTCAGAAAGTCTAGTGGGTTGCATGGGGAAAGTGAAGGGTTCAAATGGGTGTTTATCGGACAAAAGTGCGTATGCGAAAGATGCGGAGAGGAATTGATTCAAGTCCCGGTCACGTACCGACTTATTTTAACTTTTATTGATAAGTGCTCCGTGCTAAAGCAAACATCAGAAAACTGCACCCTGCGGCACCACCTCCACTTAGTACCCGCACCAGCATAAACCGGGATAGAGGATTGGATGTACTGCCAAATTTGGACGAAGTTACCTGATTTTTTTCACTTTTCCAACTGAAATCTTGAGATTTGTTTCAGTATCAATAGAAAAGCCCACAAATAAAAACCTAGTCTTGACTTATCCATGTTTGATCACTCTGGCATCTCAATCGATTGTCGTGTTATATTCCTTTTCAGTCTTAACACGTGGACTTTAATGGTAATTTACCTCTCTCAATGGTGATTTTCTACTAATTTAAGTAGGTATAATATCGATCACGTTTTGGGGGGTTTGTTTTAAAGAGAGTAAGGGAGCGGAGGAAGAAGCGCTTAAGGATGAAAGAGAAAGGAGAATCATGTTTATTTTATTTACTTGTTTTGTTTTCATCCCAACCCCATTTCCTGGCGACTCAGTCGCCTGAGTCACGGGGCACACCCCCGGGCCAGGTTCTTCAGCCTTAACTTTCCTTAAGGATAGCGGATATTTGAAAAGTTACGTTTTAAAAAACATTATTTTAGCTCATTAGATTTTATCCTATCTTTTATTCTTGTACTATGGAGGTGGAGAAATGCTTGCTAGACTAGAGAACATTAGGTAGAGTGCAGCGTCAAATTCACACCACCAACTTTTAGAACTACATTTCCCAGGATGCCTGGGGCGCGCGCGTAGAAGACGCAAAGGGATAGTTTCCTGTCTCGCAAAAGGTGGTCAGGCGGACGACCGGAAGGTAGGTGTGGGGTTTTGGGTGGCGGATAATAATTTGTGTTTTAATAAGGAGAACAGGCAAGTGTCCTAACAGCTGGAAGGTTTTCTCTCCTCCGACCCCCTTCCCTTCCCCTACCTTGATCTTCTCTGCAAAGCACCGGGACCTCGCGGACGACCATGTGTTTTTGCGCGCGTTGCTTCTGAGCGCTCCTGGCAGAAACGCTGCAGTAGGGTCTTAGGACGATTGTTGCCAGGGCTCTTCCGCTGTGGAGTTGAGTCTTTGCGGGCTCTGCCAGAGCTGTGTTTGCTTAGAAAACTAAATACCAGTGCAGGTCGGGGGATGGGGATGAAGATATGGCGACATTTTTCAAATGGTTTTGGCGGTTGTGTTTCACGTCTTTGCTTTTCAGTGTTAGTGATCATAGTGTTTGTCTCCCGATCCTTTGGATAGTACCCTTCTTTCCCTCTTTGCTTTAAAATAAAGTTTATAATAAGAATGCACTTACTACTCTACTGGCTTCTAATATTTTTTGAGACTAAGACCCTTTTTCACACTTCAAAAAACGTGTCGAAACGCCTGAGCTAGTTATTGTTAACTGTAGATTCTTAGCGCACGCACGAATTTCTGTTTGTGGTAATTTGGCCGCCCCCTTACACTGTTGTCTGCTTGAGAACCACTGTATTTAACCCAGAAAAGGTACGGTGTGTTGAAGAAAGCACTGTACTGTCAGCATTCAAGCCCTTTTTTTTCCCCCCCAAACTACCTGGGCTAGTTCTTTCGTTAATTAGGGCTTAATCACTTTGGAAACTTGTATTAGACTGAGATCCAAAGAAGGTAAATCATGGAGTGCTTTGCTGTGGTTAATATGTAAAAAATGCCATCAGTTTTTACACTTTAAAATAGTACTAAAATAAAAACTTTAATTCCACTTCCAAAGTTAGGTTTTGAATCTTTTTGCATAATGATGGGTGTATCAATGAGGTGATACTGTATCGTTATAATGCATTTTTCACTTAATTTGCATCTTTCATTTAGCTCACCATAATTCCCAGCGATATCTAATCACTTCACTCTAGTTGAATAGTTTGTAGTTCCTTATTTGCAGTGAATATATCCTACCTATATCTTTTCATCCCTGGTTCTTTCCCTGATAAATGCCTAGCAATAGAACTGGGTGAATGACTGATGCAATTCAGGTATCACTGAGAAAATGGATTTTAGCAGTGATGATGTCATTCTCTGGCTTCAAATGCTGATTTCCAGATTTTAGATGTCCCCCTGGATTGGATTAGAAGCATCAAGGATAGAGCCACATAGGCCAGATTCATTTTGGTTATTTGTGTGTGCATCAGGTTTTAGATATTTAGTTTGAAGTTCTGTTGCAGAGTAGGAATAGACTTCAGTGGCAAGTTATAAAAAGTATACAGTATTCCAGAAGTAACAGCTAGAGGGTAATTTATTGAAATACTTCTGAAATGTGGTTTAGAATCACAGGTCAAATAGAGCCATTATCAAAAATCTATTAAACACTTAGCAGTTACTGGATTTAATATATTTATTTAGTAATGCAGGCGTATCCGCATCTTGAAGATTCTGAGTTATAAAGGGCAGGTTTTTGTTCTTCCCTTTCATTCATTATAAATAACGATGGGGGTACAATTGGAAGCAGGACTATAACCCATGTTTGAGATCACCTTTGGGAAGTACAAATAAGGTCAAGTCTAAGAAGTTCCAAAATTCTTTAATAAACTTAATGCCCACACACAACTTTAAAATGCTAATAAAAGCAGTAACTAACACTAGCCAGTAAAAAAGGTTACAGAACAATGTTTACTGACTTTGTTTACTAATCTGACAAAAAGACCAACTCTGTTTTACTTTCTCTTGCATCACTTCTCTTGCAATTGCTGGATTTGAGAGTGGCTTTTTTTTAAGTGGTATCCTTACTCTATGTTAGATGGGCTTTTCAAGTTAGTTGTTTCTATATTTAAATAAAAGCTGAGATGTAAAGAATTAGATCATCCTGTGATAGGAAAGACAGGTTTGGGAAAAAAAAAAAAAAAACTTAGGAAGGAGAAAGAGGGAAAGGAAGTTTCCTGGGCATGACACCATTTGCCAGGTCACAACGAATACCCCAACGAAGGGCGGATCTTTTCTTTTCAGTGGGTACAAGGTAATTGTTTGGAACGTATATGTGCTGAGGCTTGGGTTGAGGTTCTGTGCGACCAAGAATCTGCTCTCGGACACCCCAGCGTAATTCTTTCCTATGATCTTCACCAGGAAACCTCATTGAGTCCCAGTCTCGTTTGTACTCAAAATATCGGGCCACCCGGTCTATCTTGCCGCGGTTTCGGCTTAATTGGTCCAGCCGTGGGAGAATAAAGGACTTGGGTCGGCTGGCAACAATCAGGTCTTGTTCATAAGCTGGGGGGCCCATTTCTTCTCTATGTAGATAGCATATGAGCTGATCTTGAGAAATTCCTTGGTATTCATGTGGTAGATTAAATTTTTGTGAGTTTTCAACTGGGGATTCTCTGTCTTCCTGGAACTGCAGACTCATTAGCCTTTGTCTTAAGTCCCAGAGATCCCCATCACTTTCTGTAACAGATTCTGATTCACTGATAATCGACTCATCTGTCACTAATACTTCCCCACCTGGCTTCCTACGCAGCACCTTTCTTTTCATCACTGGCTTTCGGAGTCTTTGGGAGACCTCTGAGACCATTTCTGACGTGACATTACTCTCTGCACGTGGGTATGGCAGTTGCACAGGAAGAGCAGAGAGCTTCCCTGGAGTTACTGTAGCTTTACTGTAGGAATCATTCTGGATAGACTGGGCTTCTCTCCCGACATCTCCCTCACCTTGCCCTGCACAAACATGTGTAAAAGCTGTAGCAGCTGCTAACATTCGTTCTTTTGGATCCATGTTGGCCCGTTTTTGTCCATCAGGTCCCACAAGTTCCTCCATTGTTTCTCCTATACTGTAAGACCTTCTGCAAGAGAAAATACTGTCAGTTTTTCATAAATTCCCAGCTCATAAATTATTAATTCCTTGTCTGTTATTTCAGAGTCAAATGGAGAAAGCAGTGAGGACTAAATGGAGACTGGAGAAGGACTAAGGCAAATATTAATAGTCAGATATAATAAAATACAGATTAGTCAAGGTAGTATGGGAACAGTTGGGAGGAGCATTAACTCATCTCTTAGGAATCTTATTACTTGCTTTCATTTCCTCTCTTCTTAATCTCACTTTTTACTGCCTGGTAGTTCTTGTCACCTTTAGTAGCTCCTAGGACAGGATAGGTGAGTTCTGGCATAAGGAAAGCTTGAGACTAGATAAGGGGCATAATGCTTAATGTATGTTATATAACTTGTACTTAGAGAGGCATTTTAGGTATCACACTGTTCTATATGATTTACATTTATTAATTAAGGTAATTCTTACATCTGTGGGATAGGTACTCTTATTAGCTCCTCTTTACAGATGTGTAGTAACATGAGACAGTAATCTTAGTGCACCTTCAGTTGTTAAACTAAATCTGTTCATCCCAGTGTACCCTGTCACTGAAGTAACTTTTAGTATCCAAATCAACCAGCCAGATACTCGTATACTAGTTTCCAAACTGGATTTAAGATAGCTTGCCTATTGCCAATTATTTCCTGTGTCTGATTTTCTTTTTTAACTAGAAAACTTTAAGCAGATTCCCACCTCAAGTTTCACTCTCTAAGTTTCTGGTAATTGTCCATCTCTGTGTGTGTGAACTGTATAACATACTCCCTTATATAATTCCTCTGAACCTCAAAGATAATCTTGGTGAGCCACGCAGCTATATCAGCATAAGGGATTTATTCCATTTTCTTTTAAGTTGCACAGAATTCCAGTGTATGGATAGACCATAATGTATTTGGCTAGTCCCTGATTATACTTTTTGTTGTTAAAATGAATGTTACAATGGATATATTGTTTTTACATACTTGAATAAGCAAGTGTATATTAAATTTCTAGAAATGGAATAGACGGTATTCACAATAGCTAAGAATGGGAAATTACCTAAGTGCCCAACATCAGATGAATGGATAAAGAAGATGAAACCCTGTCATGTGAATCAACATGGATGGAACTAGAGGGGAGTACGCTAAGCGAAACAAGTCAAAAGAAGAAAGATAGATACCAGATGACCTTACTCATAGGTGGTATGTGAATAGACAAAACAGAGGAACAGATGAAACATAACCAACCCTGAAACATTTGCAACAGAACCAAGGTTACCAAAAGGGAATGGGGCGGGTGGGGGCAAATGGTGGTGGAGCCCACTGGACAATGGGGAAGAATTACACTTGGTGATTTGGTGGAGGGCATGGTGTATTGAAATATATCTAAGAAATGGAGAACCTATACATAGCAAATTATTTTAATGTGTAGAACAATTACTACAATAAAAAATAAAGAAAGGAAAAAGAAATGGACTAGGTGGGTCAAAAGGAAATTGTGTTGTACTAACAAATTATATAGCATATTTCTCCATGCCCTTTTCAGAGTGATGTCAGTTTGGTAAAAAATAGTTCTCATATAAGTTGGTATTATTTAAACAGTAAAATCGAGTATCTTTTCATACATTTGTAAGCTTTTAATGAAATGCTTATTTTCCCATTTACCTCTAAAGTTGGAATTGTTCTTACTGATCTTTAGATTAAAATTTGACTTATACATTAATGAAATATTTAATATATTTAGAACTCTTCCATTATATTTCTTCCCACTTTACCTTCTGATTTTATTTTTTGCTGGTATATTTATCTTTAGGTAGTCACCTTTTTTGTTTCTAGTGTTTTACTTAGAAATAAATGCCTTTTCTATTTCAAGATAAGAAAGTCATCCCATGTTTTCTTGTATAACTAATCATCTGTTATAGATTACCTAGCACTAATCTTATTTTAAAGATGTCCTTATTTTACAGTTGTCCCCTGATTATCGAAAAACGACAGGAGTTTCAAGACATCTATAACAATCGGCTCACTCTTGTAATTAAATATAGAAATCTTTTTGTCAGAACATGGATTAAATCTGACTTTTAAGGATCATAATGCTTAATTACCTTCTTTCTGCCATCAAAACTGCTTAAGCAGAAAAATCTTGTCTCCAGGTTCTTCCAATATGAAGTATGATCATTGACAAGTTTCTTCAGCCAGGCTAGCTTCTGTTATACCACCTATAGGACAAAACTGACTATTAGATGCTAGAACATAGAAAACCCACAGAGTTTAATCTGAAGTACTGGGCAGCAATAGAAACTCAGAGTGGATGAGGGTGTGTGTGTAGAGAGAAAGCGTGAGAGTGAACGTGCTCATGTAGAAATCTCATGGACAAATCTAAGTCAAAAGAAAATGTTTTAGGGAAAATATTAGTAACAGTCTTTAATCATCACAGCCAATGAAGAATAGAAAAGTGAAATCTACATTTCCCCTAAATTCTGACTAAAAAGAAATTTTAATGTTTTTGGCTGAATATTTTTTGATGCTGTTTTTCTTTTCTCCTGTGAATTGGCCAGATAGGATAAAAAATATCTGGGGATGATGAACCCAAAGTAAATAAGGTAATTCTTATATCCCTGGGCAAAAGCAAAAATCTATACCACTAGGCATAAATAGTAGACACTATTTGAATATAATGAGATGCTACTGACATCACCAAAGAAATCAGCACTGAAATTAAATCCTTTTACTCTCTTTTCAAGTAGGGTGAACCTATGATTCATTTCTTTCTGTGTTGGTCTTATCATGGCTGAAAATGACCTAAACACAGTCCAGGCTGAGAAACTCCTACAAAGAATACAAGAATTAGAGCGGGAGGTACAAAGACTTAAAAATGAACAGACCAACAAGACTTCGGATGTTAAAAAAAATTCCTCAGGAATTGGAAAAGCTAAGCGTACATTTGATTTCAACGCTCACAGTCGAAGACACGCAGCCCTAAAAATAGCCTATTTGGGCTGGGGATATCAGGGGTTTGCCAGTCAGGAAAACACAAACAATACAATTGAAGAGAAACTGTTTGAAGCTCTAATCAAGACTCGACTAGTAGAAAGCAGACAGACATCTAACTATCACCGGTGTGGGCGAACAGACAAAGGAGTTAGTGCCTTTGGACAGGTAAGGGACAATTTACTGTTTCTCAAAGCAATACCAAGATATTCTAGGTGTCCTACTGAGGATTCAATTATTCGTAGCTCTAACAGTCTCTCTCTAATCCCACAGGTGATTTCTCTTGACCTTCGATCTCACTTTCCAGGGGCCAGGGATTCAGAAGATTGTAATTTAAAAGATGAAATCAACGATGCTAAAGAGATTCGATATACCCACATTCTGAATCGGGTGCTCCCTCCAGACATCCGTGTGCTGGCCTGGGCCCCTGTGGAACCTAGCTTCAGTGCTAGATTCAGTTGTCTTGAGCGGACTTACCGGTATTTTTTCCCTCGTGCTGATTTAGACATTGTAGCCATGAATTATGCAGCTCAGAAGTATGTTGGCACACATGATTTTAGGAACTTGTGTAAAATGGATGTAGCCAATGGAGTGATTAATTTTCAGAGGACTATTCTGTCTGCTCAAGTACAGCTAGTTAGCCAGAGTTTAGGGGAGGAGAGATGGCAAGAACCTTTCCAGTTATGTCAGTTTGAAGTGATTGGCCAGGCATTTCTTTATCATCAAGTCCGCTGTATGATGGCTATCCTTTTTCTGATTGGCCAAGGAATGGAGAAGCCAGAGATTATTGATGAGCTACTGAACATAGAGAAAAATCCCCAGAAACCTCAATACAGGTAAGCTAAAAATAAGTAAATAAATTGCCTTTACACTATTTTTAATTATGTTCAATAATGGCTAGTTTTGCCTCCTTGTAGCTCAGGTGGCTACTAGAGTGCAGGCTGTGAAAGCCACGGACCTGGGTTCAGACCGGGGCTGAGAGGAAAGAAAAATAAACTTTTTTTTTTAAAATGGTTAGTTTTAAACATACATGTTTTCCTCTCCCAACAACTGTCTAAATAAGGAAGTCACTGATTATCTTCAAGGAGCTTTTAATTTAACTAGCAGAATGTTAAGCCCACATAGAGGGAGTGGTAGATTTTAATTCCCTAATTATTCTATCCCATGGACCCAGGCACCTTAAATAAAAGGACATTCATTTTTTAATGTATGTTAAGAGATATTGTTAGGCTTTGGTGAACTTCAAAAGTAAGCATTCAAATACTCATTAAATCTTACTTGCTTAGTATTATGAAGTAGTCCTGCCACTATACTTTTGAGGTCCCCCCCCCCCCCGCTAATTTGCAGTTTCTGAAATGGTAGAAAAGGCAAAAATAGATTTTTCTTTTGAGGACAGACTGATATCAGCAATTCACATTCCCAAGCAGTGAAATATAGTTTTTACTCTATCTATACAAAAATCAACTCGTTTGGAAAAATACTGCCAGCTGTTATTTTATAGCTGGATAGTGGAGCCAAGTTAGCTCACCTCTCTCTCCAGGTGACTTTTTATCATTGATATTTTGCCCTAATACAGACGAAGCCTCACTAGGTTCCATGTTTTGCTAGCTTTATTTTTATACAGCTGTTTAAGATTAGGGATGCTGTTATATATTTTCTTAACTGTTGCTCAATATTGACAAATAGTTTCTACCCTCTTTTTAATAAAACAAAAACAACTTATGTGTTCTTATACTGTTCCTTCTCTTTCTCTCTAGTATGGCTGTAGAATTTCCTCTAGTCTTGTATGACTGTAAGTTTGAAGATATTAAGTGGATCTATGACCAGGAAGTTCATGAGTTCAATGTTACCCATCTACAACAACTGTGGGCTAACCAGGCTGTTAAAACCCACATGTTGTATAGTATGCTACAAGGACTGGAGTCTGTTGCAGTACTTTGTGGGACAGGTATGCAGGGAAATTCAAGGATAAAATTATTGACCTGAACTAAAGTTATTAAAGGGTTATGGGGGAGTTACTTTTTATATAACTAAGTTTGGAGCTGACTACTGTATTAGAGTATCCATGTAATGTTTGATTGTATATATTATAGGTCCAAGAATGGATGGAATGATAGAATGGAGAAATGTTAAGCCCTCTGTCATAAAGCAGACCAGTGCCTTTGTAGAAGGAGTGAAAATGCGCACATATAAGCCCTTAATGGATCGTCCCAAATGCCAAGGATTAGAATCCCGGATCCAGCATTTTGTGCATAGGGGGCGCATTGAGCGCCCACATTTATTCAGTGAGGAAGAAACAAGAGCCAAAAGGGACTATAATGACAAACTAGAGGAAGAAAATACTGTTTTGGAGAAGCCAACAAAGAGAGTCTGTGTTGAAACAGAAATTAAAAATTAAAGACTCATTTAACCATCGAGAAGTCACCAAGATCTAGAGGGCAAAAACTAATTTGGTGATAGTTTGGTGGTAGAAAGTACATACAGTGGGGAAAAATTACTGCAAGAAGTCAGCTGGTTCAGCTATTTAAAAACTGACCACAAGGCCTTACACTAAGAAAGTTCTTGCTTGAACAAGAAAGATTTAACAAGTTCTCTCATCCTGTCCAAAATGACTTAGAGGATGGAAGAAGCATAAAGCAAATGTAAAACTGGAGATGTATTTGCATATTCCCAGAAAACTGTGCCTTGTGTTCACATTCATTAAAACCTGGTCTTCAAGCGTTTAATGTTTTATCTGTCTTAAAAGCAAACAAGATGTTCACTAATCTGAATTCTCAAAGAGCTTTGCCCAAGCATTTTATTTTCTAAAAGATATTAAAAATATTAAATTTATTGTTAAATATTTGATAAATGATTTATTACCTGGCACGTACTACCTGAAAATGACCTAACTGATTAAGGCCCAGCATCTCTTACAAAGCCTACCAGTCTAGTGGTCTCTGTTACACAATCATTTTTTTTTAAACAAACTTTTACTAATATAAAAAATAATCTTCAGCTCATGGACCATATAGAAACAGGCCATATAACATACTAACTTTGGTCTAATGGTTTAAGGAAAGCTCTTATAAAGAGGAAAGTGTCAAGATAATCTTCCAGAAGTGTAGCTACTTAAAGTGGGGGTAAAGAACTAGAGCTTTAAGGCAAAAGATACAGCTTGAACAAAGGGTTAGAGAGCATAGCATTTGCATCCAGGTAACTAAATATATTTGAAGGCTTGAGAGTGACAAGAATATAGTTTGGAAAGGCAAGTAAGGATCATGTTTATAGAGCCTTAAAAAAGATTTTATCTTGAGAGGCCACTAGGGGGAATATTTTCTAAAAATTCAAAAACCAGAATTGTGTAGCAAAAAGATTGCTATGGGCATACTACAGATGGGCAAGACAGTGGGACCAATTATGAGGCTGTTGGGTAATCAAGGAAATAGACAACGAGGCCCAGACTAGATTTGTATTAAGGGGAATGGAGAGAATAGATGAATTTGTGATTAGAAAGTAGATGCAACAGGACTCCATGGTTGAGTGAATGCAATGTTCAAAAGCATGGATGTTTTCCAGTTAACTCCTAGGTTTCAGATTTAAGCCCATCTGAGACATAGATTGGAAGTGGATACTGAGATAGAGCTTGTCTGACTGTCAAAGTTGATAAGAAACCCTCAAAATACTACTTATAAACACCAATATTCAAAAGAGCTCAAAGTTCTATTATGTAACATCTTTTATAGCAATAAATACATAAAATTGAACCCAAACCTGCCTCAGTGTTAATTTTATTACTGCAATGTATCACTAATCCACAATTACGGTATGAGATCCAAAAGTTCTATTTACAGCTAACATCTTTTATAGCAATAAATATATAAAATTGAACCCAAACCTGCCTCAGTGTTAATTTTATTACTGCAATGTATCACTAATCCACAATTACGGTATGAGATCCAAAAGTTCTATTTACAGCTAAAAATAGTTATTCACATATTCAAAACTCTAGTTATACAAATATGGTTTATATCAAGCTGCTAGCTAAAATATAACACATAAGACAACTAGAAACAATATTAATATAAAAATAGTAAACTACATAAGCTTAGCAGTGAGTGGACTATGAAAATACGACTTCATCAAGAGTTCAGGTTTAGGAAGTAATTATAATAAAAGAGAAGTGGCACCATAGCATTTAGGTTTGCTGCCTCCAGCCAAGAGTGCATCCACATACATCCTAAGGACCTGGATTTGGATTTGGTCAAGGTGGGTGGTGGGGAGGAGGAACAACCATCAGGATGTGCAACTGAAATTAAAATGCTTCATTCTCTTTTCTTACTGCTTGCTTGCCTGCCCACCAAACATTCCTGCCTGCACCTTTAAAAAATAATATAAATAAGAAGTGAATTGACTTTAAGGTATTCAAGAGTCAGAAGACATAATAATGTTTACATTCTAGCAGCATAGGAACCAGAAAATATCCCTGTGTTAGAGAAAGGGAAATAGTGGTACAAAGGAAGATTTACTTATTCTAAATAGCCAATTACATGATCCAGTTCTTCCGAATTTTGAATCATACCAATTTTGGGGACCTGATCTCAACATTTTATAATGTCCTAAAATGTTCATAAAATAATTGTTTTATCTTTCAATTTTTATGCAAAGATTCTTTTGTTAGTATAATCAGCACAGTATAGAATAGCCTCACTTAAATATGTAAGGACAAACCAGTGTTTTTCTCAGTTTCTTACCTTATTTCAATATGTGCTATAATTTGTTTTCAAGGTAAAGAAAAACCTAGAAAAGAACAGAGTTTAAGAAGTCATTTTTTATTTTAAGAAAATGAACTCTAAAGAAAGGATACATGGAACCAAAAAACACCAGAAAGCCATGTTTGGAGATTTTGTAGAAGCAAAGGAGGTTTAAAGTATCAGGGTCTAAGATCTTAAGCAAAAGCTTTTCTAGATTAATTACTATCAAATCTAGAAGGATTTAGTGACATTATTTTTGGTAGTTACTGTAGAAAAACTCAGGACAGTCAACACAGAGGAAGCAAATGAGAAGTCCTAAAATGTAACTTTCCAAAATAATGTATTATCTGAGATAATATGTAAATTCCAAAGTCTCTAACCCATGGTAGGTTCTAAATAAAATTATAAGTACAGTAGTTCCCCCATAACCAGTTTAGCTTATCTGTGGTTTCAGTTACCCTCCTCAATCATGGTCCAAAATATGTACAGTAAGGTATTTTGAGAAAATACATTTACATAGTATATTGTTATAATTGTTCAATTTTTAAGATATATTTAAAGAGAGGAAGGGAGAGAAGGAAGAAAGAGAAGGAAACACTTTGTTTTGGTTGTTTCCCCAGAACCTGAGTCCTTGGGAGTTTAGACTCCAACCACTGGCCATAGTGTCTGAGCCACCAGGGCACACCATAATTAGTCGATTTTATTATTTGTTACTGTTATTCTCTTAGTGTACCTAATTTATAAACTTTATCATAGATGTGTGTAGAAAAACAGTATATATAGAGTTTAGTATTATCTGTAGTTTCAGACATCGACTTCGTCTTGGAAAGTAGTTCTACTGTAGATAAGGGGTGACTGTAAAGTAGGACCGTAGATTTTATTCATTGGAAAAATGGAATTACTTCAGTGGGTCGTGATGTTGAAGTGAAATACACACAATCAATCCTTGCCAACAATACCTGTTTAAACTTTATGGATCCACTTAATACAGGGATTTTTCCCCCGAATAAGTCTGAGGATTCTTTATGGATTCAACCAACCTTGGATATTGTATGATGGGGAACCATGGAGAGCTGGATTATCAAGAACTTAAGCATCTAAAGGGCGGTCCTGAAACCAATCCCTGGAGGATTCCCAAGGGACAGGTATGACTATAACATGTATAAGGCATGAACGATATATATTATATATATTAAAAGGGTGCTTTGTGGAAAAAACACCGTTTCAATGTTCATGCAATCCAAAACTACCTACTTAAAAGATAAACAGAATAGAGGAAAGTAGGGACAAAAATGGACTCTGGGCTAGGAGGATTTCCAACATTAAAGGACAGATTTTTTTATGGCATGTGTACCACACTACACAGTGATTAACATGTTTTCTTTGCATTTAATTGGCATATCCCTTTTCTTTCTTTAACATGAAGACAGGTGTTTGCAAATAGTAAATTATAAATATTAAGGTCCATAGGTAACTATCAGTTCTTTCTAAGATAAAGATCTGATAGTTTTCTTTTAGGGTAAAACTTTCACATAGAAACTAAAACAACTTATATTTTGTAGATAAGTCAGATAGTATTGACCAAAATACCCAACAGTACTTTCTCTTCAAAAAGTCTTAAGACTACTCAGCCTCCCAGGTTTAGATTGTGGCAATTTAAAGGGAGAATTTCTAACTCTTAGTACAGGAAGGCTACGCAGTTACAACAAAGTCCTTTACTTCTGGGGAGGTAACCACGCAACTTAAAGAATCATAATATTACAACAAAACAAAAGGAAAAAACCCTACCAAAAAAGATACCATAATTCAGAGACAACTAGGGGAAAAGCTTAGATTTAAATTCACTAGTTCAAATTTCTCTTAGAAAGCTATTTAAAAGTATAAATACCAGGGAAAAAGAAGACTTACCAAAGAAATAAATGTAGATAAAGATGTCCAATCATTAATGATAATACAAATAAAAAATTAAGGTATCTTTTTATATTAAAGATTTTTCAATACCAACTACTAGTCAATATGGAGAAAAAATATGGGCAAGGGAGACAGATTTTTCTAAAGGTCAGTTTGACATATTATAAATCAGAATTTAAATTGGACCCTAAGTTCTTTAAAAAAATGTCTTACTGAACTAACTGTATTATAACATTTAAGGTGTGCATCATTATAAATCAACGTGTATATTCTACATTAAGTTTATCTCTAACAGTCCAATCATAATTTCTAAGTATTAGTTACTTTCAAGAATTATGTTAAGGAGATAAATTAGACAAGACTGCAGACATGTATAAGTACAAGTAACCACAACCACACTACTTTATAATGAAAAAACTTCACTGTAGTACAGTACAGCCAAAGCAAGAAACATCTATTAAAAAATGACATGAAATATTTACATCTGACATAGATACGTGATGCTACTATGTTACTGACTAAAGCACAACCTGCTTTTAAAATGACATGATTATATTAATAATATACAACTACATACGGATAAATATATTTTATAAGTAAAATCATGTAAATATATACCCAGAGTGAATATATCTTAAGTTAACGGAACAGTGAAGTTTATATAAATGGTTACCTGTGGTTGATGGAATTTCAGTATTTTCTTCTCTATACGTACTTACTATTGCTTCATATTTTTAAAAACAATGAGCTCCTCTACTTCTCTATTCTACAGCAGACAACAGGGTTCTTCAATTCTGAATGCTATCCTAATCATCAGGCTTCGCCTATGGTTTTGTGCAGAAGAGACGTTCACACAAGGTTTAACTAGAGGGTGAGATTCTCCTCTTACAACAAAGACAGGAGTGCAATGTCTGCCTCGGGGGGTGGTGTCGCCGCCGAGGCGTGGTCCCGGGGGACCGGCTCCGAGGACGGCTGCCCGCCTCGGAGACCAGTGGAGACCACAGGACCGTGGCCTGCCGCACAGCCGCGGCGCATATTGTGACCTCGCGGGCTCGCCAAGGGCTCAGAGACATGGCCTCGGACCTGGAGCCTACACTCAGGAACGTCGGGGCTCGGCCACCGCGCCGGAGGCTCGGGGAACCAACGTAGGAAGTCCACCTCGGTGCGACTCAGAACCTGGCCTCGCCACAGAAGTGGAGGGCGGCCAAGGTACCACGTCCCCAGCCGGGCTTGCTTACCCGCCCCGCGTACGTCCGCTAGCTGAGCCGCGTCCCGCCGCCAGGCCAAAGTAGAACCGCAGGGTTCGGTTAGGGGTGGGGAGCCACCGATCGCGCACGCGCACGGCCGCCCACGCACCCAGCTGCGGTAAACGGCCCGGCTGTCGCGGTTTAAACCAGAAGAGCCAATCAGCATCCTCGGTCCCGCCTACCCGCTCTTCTATTGGTCTGTTACCGTCTTCCAGGTTTACGTGTTGATTGGTGCACATTTTTCTTGACCCTTCCCCAAAGGCGGGAGGAAGCCCGGGACTGGAGCTGCTGAGTTGGAAGGTCCTACTGCGCTGTGCTGGAGAACGACCCCGGAACGTTGCTAAGTTACCTTCAGGCACCTCGAAGGGGAGGCGTGGACGCTGAAGCCTGACTTTACCGCGCTGTAGTTGAGAGAGGCGGTCTTGAGGCTGGTGCCGCCACCTTACTGAGTCAGACTCGGGCATTCTCAGGGCCTTGTGGGGTCGGGGCCTCCGGATGGGGGGGTTCTCACATCCACCTCCAGACAGTCCGCCGGGCCTGTCACCGCAGGCAAACCCAGGACGCGCATCCGCGGAACGTGTCCTTTCCTTGGCTACAAGGCTCCATTTGACTGTTGCTGCGTCTCCAGGTTCAATCGCGATTTTCCTTTGCCATCTCCTCCTTTCACGGTCTTACTCTTAAAAATAAATAGGCAAAAAGTTGGAGCGGGGGGAAGGGGACATGTATCTGGAGGTAAAGCCCTAGTGCTTTGAGACTCGCTGACCAGGAGACCTAGACAAGAAAAAGAGGCCCGCGCAGCTCGATGTTCTGTAGTTACTTGCCATGCAAGGAAACTGAACTAGTTGTGCTCAAGTCCTCAGCTTTGTTTACTACCTTACACCGATAGACAGTTGCTGGTAGACAAGTCGGACCCCGAAAATCAGTGATTTTGTGAGAGGGGGGAAAAATAGTGTTTTCCTCCCCAAACTTGTATCATTCTTTTCTCCTCCCCGCCTTGTCTCAAGACCTTTGCACAACCTCTAAGGCACTTCGGATTTATTTGCGGGGGCTACAAATGGAGAAGATGACAGAAGAATGTGAAGACGTATGACCTGCTTCTTGATTTTACAACCTCTTAATACTACTTGTCTGCATACATTATTTTCCTACTGCCTGAATAAGTATGCCATGTTTAGACTTGGTTACACCACCTGCATGACTTTTTCTTTGGCATGGAAAGCCCAATCAATCTGTCTTACTCATTTTTCTTACCTACTTTGATCCATTGACACACTCCTTACAAATATACCCTATTTCCTGTTATCCTTTATGTTAAAATTTGGTATTTGAAAACATTTGATAGCAAATTAAAGGAGCCATCTCCTGTCATCTTTCAAGTGATGTCGTGTGTTCAATGCAACTTTTGTTTTTTGGAGGGTCACTTCCTCCTCTAGGTTTGCCTAGACTGACTGAATAATCCTCATGGTTCCCTGAAATCTACTGAAACAAGTTCAAAAAACCTTCACCAAGGTCGTTTAAAATCATTGTGTATGAGAGAAAACCTATTCTTACAAGCCAAATTGCAGCTTTAAAAAGTTAATGGAAATTTTAAAACATATAATCAGGTTGTTTATAATGAAACCCATGAAGTCCTGAACTCAGTGAACTCCAACAATTGTTAACTAATAACGAATCTTCTTCCTTCTGTATGACTACTAGTCACATACTTCCTCTTGAATTATTTTGAAGCAAATTATCAGGTATCTGAAATCTAAATATTTCAGTATGATTTCTAAAAAGTAAAGGATGTTTGTTTTACACCCTGGCTCAGGTCTCCAGCCATGGTCCCTGGGCTTCGTATGGTCAACATGCCAGCAGCACAGCTTCATATGTGCCACAAGGACCACCCCCCCTCCCCGCTTCTTTTTTTTTTTTTTTTTAAAGCAAAGGACTTTAAAAAGTATAACCACAGTATTATCACACCTTAAATTAATGTATTTATTTAATATCAAATATCCATTTCAAATTTCTACTTGTCCCATAATTTTTTTCCTTTACTTTGTTGGAATCAGGATCCAATCAAATCGATGCAAGTTGTGGTTACTTAATGTTTTCTTTTTTAACTTTTTTTTATTAAAGTTCTTTCTTCATTTTTTCCATTTGCACTTTATTTGAAGAAATTATGTTATTGGTTCCATGGAGTTTCCCATCTGAATTTTGCTCATTATATATGTGATTAACATGACTTCCCTAATTTTTTAAAAAATATAACATAGCTCTATTCCAGTCACATTCCTTTGCTAGATCTAGCTGAGTGAGACATAGGCATGGAGTCCTTTCTCTGGCTTACAAAACTCTGATTTCACTCATCAGCATGGGGTTACCGTATGTCCAGGTTTGACTCAGATTGTCCTGGTTTAGCAATGTTGTCCCAGCATCCTGCCCAGTTTGACATTCTGTCCTGATTTCAGTCATTACTAGGGTTACCAACCGTCCTGCTTTGACTAGGATTTCCTGGTTTACAATATTGAACAGCTCCACCCTGTCCCTTTACCTGAAAACACATGTCTCATAACCACCTGAACCGCTCTACCCACTACAGTCCTGCACCAGCCTGAGCAGCCCCAACCCCCACGCTGCCTCTGGTGATACTCCACTTGGTCCCAGTTTCAACTCCAAAAATTATGGTAAGTCTATACCAACATCCAACCACATATTTCTTTATGAATTCAAATGTTACCTTGAACTGGTTATATTGTCACACTGAAGTTAATCCCTCTTTTATCTTTAGTCACCCTTTTGTTGACATTTTCAGATACACTTTTTCAACTACAGGTCCCTTTTATATCCTATGTCTAACATGTTGAATTCTTCCCTCTTTAAATTTTCCCTATCCTAGGGAAAAACAATAGCTAAAAGAAAATCAAAACGAGAACAAACAGCTATTCCTTGCATATGCTTCTTCCTTCTGTCCACCTTCTTGTTCATTATCCCTTTTCTCATCACTGAGTTGTTCCGTATGTACGTGAGATCTGGAGCTACCCTCATCAATATATTCAAACTACTCTAAATGGTCACTGGTGATCTTAATGGTCAACTCCAGTTGTTATGTAGACCACATTCTCCTTTACTTTTTTTTGAGATTATTTGATAATTTATTCAGCAAATATTTATTGAACACCTATGTTAGGTTCTGTACCACGCCTTGGTGATTTAGTGATGAATAAAAAGATATGGTCCCTGCCCTTATGAAGCTTCTAGTCTGATAAGAGAAACTGACATTGATCAAACAATCACAAATCATTGTAAAAATTACAGTTGTGTGCAGTGCAAAGGAGAGGCAAATTATTCTATGTGAACAGCTAAAGCAGATTTGATAATAGTGTCACTGAACCAAGAGCTGAATGCTAAGTCTGGGAAAGAATGTGCAGGGGAGAGATAAAAGACATTTTCTGGACAGAATGAAAAGAATATGCAAAGGCCTATGGGGACTGGAAAGTTAGAAGATTCAAGAAATTGAAAGATCACGTAAGAGACACAGGGCAGATTATTACTTGAAAACATGTTTTGTTTTGTTTTTTTTGCCCATTGTGCATAGTCAGTCCAAACATAGTATTAGTTTTTGCAAAAGAGAAGTTTATTACAATGCCTATCAGCATTGAGGCAAGAACAGCAGGACTTAAATCTACCTTGCTGAGGTTTGGGTTGAGAATTTAAAGGGTCGTGGACTAGAGGAAAACAAATTCCTGTTTGGCCACTTTGATTGATCTGTCCTTGTGTGCTACAGGAGGCGTCAGGACCAGGTCTTCATGGTCAAGGGACTCCTTGCTTTTGAATATGCTCCAGGTCATTTTCTCCTTAGTATTTTGGTTCCAGGGCAGTGATTTTCATTCCAGGATCCTGAGGGTCAGGGAGAGGTCTGTGGTGACATAGACCCAGGTCAGGATGCCTGTGATTGCTGTGCCTGCAAGAAAGCTCCGCATTCCTTTAAAACAACATCCTTATCAAGTGTCAGAGTACAGTACTTTCTAAGCTATAAGGTGTCAATTACTTTTATAACGTATGAGGAGTCTATAGACTTTCAAAAAGTAAAGCAAGGTTACAAGCAAGCCTTGTAAAAATATAAAGTTTAAAAGTTTGGCTATATTTACTATATTTAAGGATACATAAAATGTATAATTCTGTAGTTAAACAGTGATTGCATTGATTAGAGCTGTTACTGACCTACGTCTGGTAGCCTCTTTGGGGTTCTTGGACTCCTGAGCAAATAGAAATTGCAGAGGCTGAAACAATCCTCACACAAAGTTTTATCGCAGAGATCAGATACAGGAGAAAGTGAGAGAGAGAGAGAGAGAGAGAGAAAGTGAGAGAGAGAGAGAGAGACAGAGAGAGAGACAGAGAGAGAGAGAGAGAGAGAGAGAGAGAGAGAGAGAGAGAGAGAGAGAGAGAGAGAGCTTGTGTGCATAAGGGTATCATCAGCATGGAGGAAAGCACCTCACTTTGCTGTGCACCCTGTGGGCTCTGGGGATTTTAGGTTGGTGCGGTAGTTTGATCAGCATTCTCTATGAGCTAGTGGTCAACAGTTTTGAAGGATGGGTATTCTGCCTTTTTGGTGGGTTCAGGTCAAAATACATGTGTTACACAATGTCCCTTCTCTTTTGTTTTCTATCCGGAGGGCTTGCATACTTCAGTTGTTCATAAATCTTTAGAGTACTGAATTGTGCTATCATTCCTTGGGGCCAGTGTGCTAAAGATTGAAGGTATATAGCTTAATTATAATAAACTGTGGTGTGGTTCAGTCATTGCTGGACAGGCGTTGAAGACCAGAAGGTAAAGTCCACCATACTTTCCCCTGTCTGTCTCAGAATCAGATATGTACCTATTTCAAAATGGAACCATAGAGAGAGGCAAGGACCAGACCATGTAGGTGAAGGCAAAGAGTCTGCCTTTACCTTAAGAACTGTGGAGACTTGATAAATAAGAGTTGGGATATGTGATATACTCAGATTTGCATTTGAAATTATCTGTTTTGGACCCCCAAAGACCCCTGGGGTTCTTGGACTCCAGGCAAACAGAAATTTACTGAGAAGCCAACTTGTTTCTCAAAGTATAATAAAACTTATACATAAAGGTGCCAGAACGGAAGACAGGACTCCGGGCTGAGGGCTAGGGGTTAGGGTTTTTGAGTCAGTATGGTCAATTCTTACCAATATAATCTCCCCATCTGGCTAATAAAGATAAAGGGCCACAAGTAGAAAAGATAAAAGATAGTCTTTGGTCAAGGAGGGATAAGGGAGATTCTGCCCAAAATGTCTTCTCTAACCTTGCCCCACATGGAACTAGGTTATATGCTTTTCCAAAGGACAGGGAGGGAAGGGACACTGTTCGGTCTCATATCTGCAGACTTCTGGAAAAGGGGGAGGAGTATTCCAAGACCAGGGGATTATGCCTATTCCAGTCCTAATTTGGCCTAACCAGGGCCATCATGGATCCGAGGGGTGGGGATTTAATATGTTGTCCTTCTTGATTTGTGTCTCCTCTCCATCTCCATTTTGTCTGACTGATTCCCATAGTTCTCCACGTGCACATTCCAGAGCTGAGACAGTCCAGTTGCCAACTTTTTTTAAATGTATGATAGAAAATTCCATTGTCTTCTGTAACCTCACCAGTTATACAGCTCAGGCTGTACAATTTTATTCCTAAAACTAATCACAATTTAGTCATGTGTTAGCTTTGATTTAACAATTTTGAGAAAATGGCCAAGCACTAGGGGACGCAGACAGGGGCAAGGCACATCAGGCTGCCAGTCATCCTCCAGTGCTTGTTTTACTTCATGTGCTTCAAAAATACCTGAGAATGTTCAAAATATGGAGGTTATTTGACATACATTCCTGGCTGCCTCCCACCTGCTGTAGAACAGTGATTTATAACTGCTGCTATGCAAAGATGAGTGGGTTCTAGGCCCCACAAAAGGATTCTGAGCCAGGAAAAAAATCAAGTTTTAAGTTTTACCAAATTGATTAGGCATTGTGCAGTGTAAGGGGTAGATAAGGTTTGAAGAGTGGAAAGAGTAGTTAAGATTTTAACAGAAGCTGGTTAATACTGAAGCTTGCCAAGCAGCTGCAAATTTCCATAGGTAAATGGTTAAGGAACCCACCACTTCTGTACCTTG
Organism: Solenodon paradoxus; assembly: GCA_004363575.1. Classification (NCBI taxonomy): domain Eukaryota; kingdom Metazoa; phylum Chordata; class Mammalia; order Eulipotyphla; family Solenodontidae; genus Solenodon; species Solenodon paradoxus. Next base: position 88,628 of record RJWH01002647.1, read on the forward strand.
CCTGACTTACATTGAGGGGAATAGATATGAGGAAGGCAAAATTATATGTGAAGTCAACACAGGATAGTAAGGTGACAGATGAGACATTCTGTGGCTATAACCCATAATATCTTAACAATGTATTGACGGGTTGATATATGAGAGAAAGACCATGAATTATTCATAGATTTGATTTGTGCAGCTGGATGCCATTTTTAGAGGACTTATTGGAAGAAAACCAATTTTGGGGAGTCAAAGTTAGATTCTGGGCATGTTGAATTTGAGATACCCTTGAGACATCCAGGTGGAGTTGAAATTAGTTAAAATTAGTATGGAGGTTAGATGAAAGGTACCAGATTGTGATATCAGCTATGGATGGATGGCAGTTTACATAATGGGTGAGAAGGAAGTCTTCCAAGAGAATATAGAATGAGAAGAGAAAGTAGTTTACTCTTTTCTTAAAACACATCTGTTGAACTTGGGTGAGAAGTTGCTACCTGTGAAGTCATTTTAAAATAGAGCAAGGATCTAAGTCCAAATGGTGATCTGTTAAGAAGATATACCCAGAGAATAACTAGAAAACCCCTATTGTGCAAACACAAACCATGAGGATAAGCAAGACCAGCAGCTCCACAGACTGCAGCAGTATATTTCTCCAAAAAGGTAGGTGATAATTACCAGTCTGAACCTATATTGTAGTTTTGAGATTTCAAGCCCCAGGGAAAAGCCACAGGAAGAACAGGACCTTCTGGAGCTGTAGCACCCTCTCCAGTATCAGAGAGCATTTCCAGTCAGTTTGCAATCACTAAGTCAGGGGAGGGGGTCCTCAGCGTAGGGTAGAAAGAGGATGGGAAATTGGTAAACAAAGAAATGGTTCCTGAGGAGAGAGGAGCCCAACTGGGAGACCACACAGGGGGCCATCTTGCAGAAAGGTAACTGGGAGAAATGCCTACTCCCTCCCATAATGACTGCCCTGTGCTGTAAGACCTGCCCACCTGAAATTCCATCCCCAGGCTTAAGGGCATGGATACCACCCCTTGCTGGATGCAGCATTTCTGAAGGAAAGTGAGTCAGAAGGGAGAAATCTACAATAGCTACCAGTTAGCACCACTCTATGGGCAGAGTTGGATCTGTGGCCTGCCTGCCACAAAAATACATAGGTGGACTTTATTGTTCAGACCTATGACACGGGGAAATCTCTGCATTCCCCATGCAAACTCCAACCCTATAGGTGGGCCTCAATTCAGGGTCTACTTCAGAGCTTCTTTGTATCCAGCCAGTAGTGATAGCAAAAAACTAAAGAAAACCCAGTGCTCAAACCGAGATCTAGGCCTATTCTGTGCAATTTGTCATCCTAACACAGGGCAACTACTTCATGGGAGCCTAACCCATAAAAATAAAAACAGAATGCCAAACAGCAAAGACAAAGACAGAGAACTATACATGAAAAAATGGATTCAATTAAAACCCCATGAGAAAACATGAATGTAACCAACATTAATACTCTATAAGGAGAAGAGAGAGAAGGGTGACAGAAACTGCATTATAAGAAATAATACCTGAGAATTTACATAACCTGAGGAATGAAGCAGGACTCTGGACCAAGGAAGTTCAATGAATTCCATACAAAAGAAATCCAGTCCTAGACTCATCATTTTAATGTCAAAAATAGATGAGAGAATTTTGAAAGCAGCATGACAAAACTGAGTCACCTACAGAGAAGCCTAGCATAAGATTGTAAGTGGATTTCTCAGTCAAAACTCTAGAGGCCAGAAGGAATGGCATGATGTATTCAAAGTCTGAAAGAAAAGAATTTCTAACCAAGGATGCTCTACCCCACTAGACTGCCACTTAGAATTGAAGGAATGATTTTAAAAAAGTTTCAGAGAAGTAAAAGTTAAAAGAATTCATCACCATAAAACCAGTTTACAAACCATACTAAAGAAGCCCTAAACTGTGGAGAAATCCCACTTACAAGAACCAAAACAGAACATTTGCAACAGAACTGAGGTTACTGAAAGGGAATGGGGCAGTTGGGGGCTAATGGTGGCAGAGCCCACTGGACAATGGTGAACACTTGGTGATTTGGTGAAGGGAACCGTGTATGGAAATACATCTAAGAAATGGAAATTATTTTAGAGTGTAGAATAATTACTACAATTAAAAAAACTGAAAAATTAAAAAAAGAGCCAAGACAGCAAAATATAAAATATGAGAGGAGAGTAAATGTAGATGGTTAGAATGAGGTCAACACTAAATTGCTTTCAAATAAAAACCAGGTTTTATATATATGTATGTATATATATATATATATATCAATGTAAACCTCAGGGTAACCTCAAAACACACCTTCAGGGAAAATTCAAAGAAGAAAACAAAAAGAGAAGCCTATCACAACATAACTGGATTCAACTCACTTAAGAAAGAGAAGAACAATGGTACTGTCTATAACACCTAGAGAACACATAACAAAATGACAATAGTTGCATATCAAAAATCACCCTAAATGTTAATGGATTGAGTTGACCAATCAAAACACAAAAAGCGACCAAATGGATGAAAAAGTGCAACCCATCCTTCTTCTTCATTAAGGAAACTCACCTTCTTTCAAAAGATAAGCATGTGCTAAAAGTTAATGTTGGAAGACAATCCTACTATTGCATACTAACAAACAAAAGCAGGAACAACTATACTTTTATCAGATAAAATAGACTTCCAACTAAAGAGGTTAACAAAACACAGATGAACATTATTTGATAATTAAGGGATCAATTCAGAAAGAAGACATAGCCCCTACTAACATATATGCATCAAATGAAGGAGCATCAAAATATGTAAAGCAAGTATTATCAGAACTAACAAGAGACATAAACAGCAATACAATAATAATAGGAGATCTCAACACCCCACATAACAATGGACAGATCGACCAGGCAGAAAATTTATAGGGAAGCAAGAGCTTTAAAGGACCAATTGGAGGAGATTTCTGACCAAGAGGGTAACCTGATAGGAGCAATACTCACATCCTACCCACAAAGATACTAGAAATACACCTATTTTCCAGAAACAAACACTGAGGAAAAGCACGCAGAGAGGCTATAGAGACACAGCAGCAATCATGACAACAAAGGGTAGGTGAAAATGTCTGGGTTTAGAGCTACAAGGCAGACTCAGACTCGGGATTCTGACAGCAGTGGAGGGGTGGCTCTTCAGGAAGAAGCAACCCTACTAGGAATCTCAAAAGCAGCAGTGAGCCTGCCCAGTGGGACCAAGATAGAGCCAGGGGGAAAGAGTCTAGGCACAGGGACAAAGGAACCAGTGCACCGATGGTTTAATGGGTGGCCTGGTGAGAAAACTACACCGAGCGCCACCATAACCAGAAGTCACCTAGGGGGAATCACCTGTCTCCACTGCCTCCCTCCATATTGCCCAGGAGTGCAGGACCTGCCCAACGGAAATCCCGCCCTCAAGCTTAAAGGAAGAAGGGAGTCTCCCAGAGGGACATTCAGTGCTATCTACTATTGCAGCCTTGTGGGTGTAGATGATACAACCTGATTATAGGTTGTGGACCAATAACAAGGTGGTCGTTGTGTTTGGGAGCTGGAATGCTGGGGGAAGGCACTGCATCCCCCACACAAACTCCAACTCCATAGATTGGACTTTTGGGCAGCAACAGAGGGCCCACATAAGAACTCCCAACAAATCCAACCAGTGGTGACACCACAAAACTCAAGAAATCGCAGTGTCCCCAAACCAAGATCCAGGCTTACTCAGCACAAGTCAATACTCTACACAAGGTCATCACTGCAGGACAACCTAATCCACAGGAACATAAAAGAGTGAATATGGAGAAATATATGTGAAATGATGGATCCAGTCAAAAACCCAGGAGAAAATTTGAATACAACAGACATCTGCAAACTACCTGAAGATTAATTTAGGGAAACAGTGATAAACATACTCATGGAAATCAAGAAAACAATAGAGGAAGAAGAAGAGAACAACAAAAAAGAGAGTGAAGAAATGAAGCAGTTCAAAACAGATGTCAAAAAAATAAAGAACACAATAGCTGACCTAGGAAAAGAGGAATTTAAAAATAGGACAGATGAATCCTCCAACAGAATCATTGAGCTAGAAGATAGGGCAGAGGAATACATTCAAGTAAACCAGAAAAGAGAAGAATGCAAAGAAATGAAGGCAGCATTCAAGACTTAAGGGATAACATCAAAAGAAACAGCATTTGCATTATAGGGATCCCAGAAGGAGAAGAGAGTGCAAAGCGGGCAGAAACTGTATGTGAAGAAGCAATAGCTGAGAACTTCCCTAACCTGAAGAATGACACAAACCTCCAGACCCAGGAATCTCAAAGAGTCACTAGTAAAAGAAACCCAAGCAGACCTACACCTAGATACACTGTCATTAAAATGTCAAAAATACAAGATAAAAAAAACGTCTTAAAAGCATCCAAAGAAAAATGAGTCACATACAAAAGAGTCCCCATAAAATTGTTAGTGGATTTCTCAAGTAAAACACTACAGGCCAGGAGAGAATGGCATGATCTATTTAAAAAGCTGAAAAAAAAAAAAAGATTTTCAACCCTGCAAGATTATCATTCAGAACTGAAGGAATGATAAAAAACAAAACTTTTCCAATAAGCAAATGTTAAAGGAATTATCACTGCAAGTCTAGTTCTGCAAAAAACAAAACAAAACTAGAAGATGCTATATAATAAGGTTTAAAGAAACCCCACTTGTGGAGTGTTTTGGTGTGTTTTCTGTTCTTCAGTATGTTGGAAGAGTTTGAGTGGAATAGGTATTGATTCTTCTCTGAAAGTTTGGCGAAACTCATTGCAAAGCCCTCTGGTCCTGGGCTTTTATTTTTTAGGGAAAAAAATTATTTGCTTGTGATTGTTCTGTGGGGCCTATTCAAGAAATTGGTATATATTATCTAATGTAAGATAAGCGTATGATGTTGATATTATTATCCCCATTTTATAGATGAGAAAATTGAAGTTAAGAAATCTTCCTAAGGTTATATAGTATACAAGTGTCAGAGCCAAAGTTCAAATTTATCTTTTATGCCCAAATCCTGTGTGCTTACTATTTTATTCTGTTTAGTTTTATTGTTATTGATAATATTTCATTTGGAAAGATAATGCTATCCAAAATTTTTGAATTTTACTTTCATCATCCTGAGTTTTTTCTTTTTAGTTACCTTATCCTTCTTGGTAATTGTTATTTTTAACTTTCCTAAATAAAGGAATTGTAACTCAAGCTTACATTATGGATTTTAACATACTCTAGTCTATTCATTTTTAAGTTTAATTCTTTGGAAATATCCAGTATATTGTACTCCTGAGTTTTTTGAAATAAGTATTTAATGTGATAAATTGTGTTCTTTTCTTGTCCTGAAAAAGAATCAAAAGAAAATAAGGAGTGGTAAAGGAAACTAGAACTCTAGTAGTGGGTGTGGTGTGAAATGCACACAGACTGAGACATGAATTCAGTATCCAATATTATAGTGATGTGAAATAATGAAACAAATATGAACATATATATGGTATATAATATATAAACATATATGCATAATGATAATACAATGAACATCCATATATTCACAATATTATTCAATTTTACCTGTGTTGAAATGTATGCAAATATTAAGAAAACATGTAAGTAAATAATTAAAAAGCAAAGGTTGAAATCCCCAGAAACAGACTCTGAGACAGATTTGTATACAGGAGTCTTGTTGGGAGAACACTTGTAAATACCACCTAGAAGGAATTGAGGAAAGCAGCACTGAGCAGAGGGTAAGGTGAATTGCATTGTAATTATAATATCAAGGACCTCTGTCAGCCCTGTGGAAAGGTGAGCTGTTCCTTTTAGAGTTGTTCCGAGTGTTTATATCAGAGTTGGCCTAACTGTTGTAGTCCACGTTCGCCAGCCATTATATGTGGACTGACCCTGAGGAGGCAGCATAACAACTGTAGGCAGGGTAGATCCCTTGGCCAAAGGTAATTTCCAGAAAGGGACTCAACTGTAAATCTTGAGCAGCCAGTTGCCGGCAGCTGGTCCTAAGAGTGGGAATCAGGGAGGTACATTTCAGAATGAAGGTCTCTGGAGTAAAAAGTCAAGGTTAAAGATGTAGACTTGGGAAGCATTTGCATAGAGGCAATCACTGAAGCTGTTGGTTAGGTGCTATTGTTCACAGACAGGGAGGGCAAAAGAGTGAATGAAGTAAAAGGATGAAACTTCAAAGAGGCAGGAGCAGAACTAGATGCATTTGGTTCTAGAAGGTAAGTAACACTTAAGAAAGGGCCGTCAACTGCTTCAAACAATTTTAATGAGTATGTGAAGTAATGAGAAACCAATACAGTCAGTTATTTAGAAAGTTTGCTTGATTGCTTTAGAAAGTTGTCAGGTACCATTTACAGCATAGATTATCTTCACTATGTTATGAGATTTAAACTCCATAAATTAATCTCCCCATCATTCACAATGCATGTTCTGCATTTTTCTTTTCTTGTGCATCACCACAGGCCCAAAGCGCAGGATACTATTGGTATTACCTAGACTGGTTCTTGGGCAGGCAGAATTACCAGTGGTTTGAAATCCTAGAGGGTTATTGAGATTATATTAGTTTCCTATTGCTGCAGCAGCAAATTACTGCCAATTTCACGATGTAAAACAACACAGATTTAGCCTCTTCAAATTCTGAAGCCAGAAGTCTGAAATGGGCTTATGGGTCTGCGATGATCAGAATGTTTGTGCTCCCAAAATTCATATGTTGAAGTCCTAATGCTCAAAAATGATTACATTAATAGGTGGGGCCTTTGAGAGATGCTTAAGTCATAAGGGTTGGGTAGGGGCATACTCATGAATGGGATTAATGCCTTGTAAAAGAGGCTCCAGAAAACTCCTTTCTACCATGTGAGGATGCAATGCCCTGGAAGAGGTCCTTTACCTAACTGTACTGGCACCCTGCTCTCAGACTTTCAGCCTTCAGAACTGAGATAAATGAATTTCTTTTATTTACAAGTCACCCAGTCTGTGGTATTTTGCAGCCCTACTGGACGATAACAGGGACTAAAATTGAGTTTTTTTTGCAGCCCTACTGGACTGAAACAGGGGCTAAAATTGGCAGGACTGGTTTCTGGAGCCTCTGAGGTTGGAATCCATCAGCTTTCCATCTTTAGCTTCTAGTGGCCTCCTGTGTTCCTTGGATTGTGAACTCTTGCTCCATCTTCAGAATACATCACTCCAGTCTCTGCTTCCATCATCATATCCTCTTGTCCTCTTCTGTAACCAATCTCTCTTCGTATCTCTCTTACAAGGACATTTGTGATTGCATTTAGGGTCCCCAGGTTAGTGTGAGATCATCTCCCCATCTCAAGCAGAGTCTTCAAAGTCCCTTTGGCCATATAAGGTAGCATTCACAGGTCCCCAAGATTAGGATGGAAAGATCTTTGGACGGCCACTTCACTATAGTTTAGAAATGAGAAATTGAAAGAGTAAAAGACAAAGGGTAGGTGTATCTCACGGAGATATGTTTCTAAAGTGCTTACAATTTTAAGAGTCTAATGGAGGGAACTCTTCATTGCAGTGAGGACACTATCTCCAAAATCTTAGACCAAGGTAGAAATTAGATGTACGGAAGAAAGCAGGTCATGATGATTGGTATTTGAAGATGATCCTCTGCAAGTTCCTGACCCCTTCTAGAAGGCGTTACACAAGTTTTTGTTACAGCATAGTGTCAGAATGAGTTCATCGTTCCTTGTGGACTCCTTTGCCTTGCACTTGTGCATGCATGAGTGTTCTGAGTACAGGTGCTTTCCTCCTAAAAATGAAGAGAGCTGTTAGAAATGTTGGAGAAATGTACATTTCTAGCGACCTTCTGAAACTCAGCACCAATAGGAGCACATTGCACTGGATTTTTTTGCCTGACTCCTTGGGGTCATGCTTCCAAGTTCCACCTTAAGTGACTTTAGATAGAGAAAAACCCTCAATGGAGTTTAAAGTTTAGTGTCTCTTTACCACCCTTCATTTTCCCTTCCTTAGTCTTGTCACATAGCTGAGCAAAATGACATCAAGTTTTTATCCCAGGCAATAGTGAGGTTGATGATTCTTTGAGGGCATTATTGGGGTCTGCATCAGCCCCACTTACCCTTGTAGTAGGAAGTTGATGAACACATCTCATTTTCTTTTGCAATGCAAGTGCCTCTGTTTTCAACACAGTTCCATCCTTCTGTTCGTGTGCAGGTATTACACCGGAGACCCATAACTACAGAGTGGAGAAAGTAGGGCATTCAGGCTAGATTTTTGAGCATTGGGAAAACAAGTTTACAGCTTCACAAAGAAATTAATGTTGAATACTGCCCAGACTATTTTCCCCATTGCAGAATTCCTGGTCAACTCAGCCCTGTGAGTTAAACTGGGAGGTGAATACAACAAATTATAAAGCGTAGTTTCTGTGAGCCTGATAAGTATTCATGTATGTTTGAAAGCAAGATAAAAGCACATAGGAAAGAATGTGAGAACAACAAAGGTATAAATAATCATGTAAACAATTTGTTGCAGTTTATGAGTACAGCAACAGGCAAATTACTGTGGACTGGAAAAGTAGGAGACTACCTGAGCAAAGGGTTTGAACTGGCTTTCGAGTTATAGGTTAAATTTGTATTTCAGGGAAGGACCAGAGACAATGTGCCATCAAAGGACATAATGAGGGAGGTTTGGGTTTAGGAGTAAAACTTTTATGTTTAAATTACAGTGAGATTATATTATACTCTGTTGCTGACCTATTTGGTTTGGCCTGGCCTTTCTTTCTGGGGGAATACATTCCACCAAGCAGAGACCAAGAGTTCCTATGATCCCAGAGTGCCTGTGACCAATATGAATAAAAGGAGAGGAGACGCAGGATAGAGACATGGAAAAATGACATTAGACCCCAGGGTAACTTACATGGAAGGGTGTAGTGATGGTAATGGTATAGTAAGGGGTTGGATTATTTCAACCTTCATCTCAGATATTCCAGGAGCATGGATTCAGAATTTACATGGACTTCAGGAAGGCTTGAGTGCAACTCTCAGATTTTAGGAATGGTATTGGGGCAGCTCTTCATTATAAATTCCATCTTCCCTGTTCGACTGAAACTATCCTCACAGATGTTACTAGTGACCAAATAATGATAAATCCAACTACCCTTACTCAGTCCTAGAATATATCCATTTATTCAATCACTCAGCATTGTTAGAGTGGTGTGAGTGACACCCCGGCCTTTTCCCCTTTATTTAGGGTGAAAAATTATGTTAGCTGTTGGGTTCCACACTCTAGACATTGTTCTAGGTACTGAGGAGGCAAGGATAAACATGACAGGTGGTGTTCCTTCCTTTGTATGTTTTGGGAAGATAGACTTTAGGCAAGTGAAAATGCACATAATTGAGGACAGTCACATTAAGTGACATCAAGGAAAAATAAAGCAGGCAATAAAAGCACTGAAGAGGAAGGAAATAACCTAGTAGTTGTTCTCTGGTTACCTAATGAATAGGGCATTGAACATAGTCCACATACAAGCACCCAAGTTTAAGAACCAGGGCTAAGGGGTAACAGCCAAGATAAACAACTAAATGAAATAAATAAATGTTTTTTCCTCCTTTGTCTTTCTGCCTGTCTATTACCATCATTCCTCCCTGCACCTTTCGTTTAAAAGAAAGGAAGAGAGGAAGGAAGGAAGAAATGAAGGAAGGAAGGAAAGAAGGAAGGAAGGGAAGGGAAGGGGAGGGAGGGAGGAAAGGAAGGGAAGGGAAGGGAAGGGAAGGGAGGGAGGGAGGTAGGGAGAGAGGAAGGAAAGAAGAAAGAAAGAACCTAGCTTAAAGATTCAAAGAAGACGTCTTTGGGAAGTGGGCTGTAAGCTGAGGTCTGACAGTGAATGAATCAGTCAGGTAAATGGGTGGGGTGGGGGTGGGTAGAATAGCGCTGTAGGCAGAGCAAAGAGCATGGGCAATGACTGGAAGAAATTTTTTCACTGAGAAACAAAAATGCTACCGTAAATGCAGCATAGAGAATGGAATGGGTTGTACTTTGAGATTTGTCTAGTCAGTGGGCAGAGGTTTATCTCTTGAACCTTCACAGATGAAGATATGAATGTGGTCTTTATCCCAAGAGCAATGGGAATTCATTCAAGCAGGAAAGTGATCCAATCCTATTTATATCTATCTAGTAGGTCCAAATGGGCCTTAGAGTGTTCAACAGAAAACAACTTTATTCTGCCCTACTACTCATTTGAATCTTCTTTCTGTAGTTAGCTCTCCTACTACTGGAGGTAATTTTGGGTCAACCTCATAGCTTGTATACTTGCTTGTAGGAAAAAAAATTCTCCATCGCTTTCAGACTCCTAAATAATCCAGGTTCTGTTATCAATGTGTTGAGTCCCTTGTAATAATAATTTAAAAAACTCTAGTTACATTAAAATATCCAAATTTCTCATTAATAGGTCATCTCCCTGCATGGACACCCATGCTCACCATTCAGATACATACAAAGTCTGGTCTTGCCTGGGTGTTTTTCATGGACCAGAGTGGGTAGATGGGCCCTTCTCTCTATTGCTTTGTCTTGATTTTCTCCTATGCATCTCTAATTTACCAGCCTCAGTTTTTCACTCTTTTAAGTTGGTGTGAGGGATGGGGAAGGACAAAGGGCAGGAAAAGTTTTACTGGACTGATGCAGACGTCATCATCCTTTGGCCAAGACAATACTTTAAAGTTGAATCTCTTGTTGATTAATAAAAGTTGACTCCTTTTCTTAGAGGGTACTTATGGATGCTTCAGAGTTTCCCCCATAAAAATGTTTACTTCCACTTTTGTAATATGGGTGGTGTATTTTCCTCTGGGTGGTCTTCAGGTCTCTTCTCGACTCTAAAGGACTGAAATGGCCCGACACTTTCTGGGCTACCTAGTTCTGGGCAGGACTTAAAAAAGAGTAGAAGCCGAACTTTTACATAGCAAAGCCCAGATCTGATCCACGGGAATGAAAGCTCAGATGGCCTCTCTGCTCCGTCTGGTGGATAGATAGCTCCTTCTGAATGACCCAGACCTCTCTCAGTAGTACCTTTTCAGGCCTATTAGCCACAACCTCCCTCTCACCTTCAGATTCTTTCCCTTCATGGTGCTTCCCATTTCCAGAGGATACTTACAAAGCCCTCTTAAGTGGCCTTCTTGGACTGCCTTGCCTGAAGCTTCAGGTAAGGGTAAAGCACCCCTTTTCATGGATCTCATGGGAATTAGGGATGTGATTCACAATATTCTTGATACCTTTCTTCAAAGAAATTGCCTTTCTTATCTTTAACTTCTTAGAATCTCCAGCTTCAACATTTAAAGATATACTTTATTTAAAAATAGACAACGATTTCATGTGATTCGAAAATAAAAAACATAAAAAAAAATACAGTGAAAATTTGCTTTCTCTACTGTCACCTGCCTGCCCATTCAGTTTTCATCTGCAAAATGAAAGAAATCAATGTCATTCCTTTGTATCTTTCAGATTTATTTTATGTTCAAACAAATATGTATCTTTTTGCTCCCTCTTCCATAATTAGTAGTGTGTGCTCCATACTTTTCTGGACTTTGATATTTTAAAACAATGTATATAGTTGAAGAGTATTCCATCCTGTTGCTGTACCATACTTTAATTTACCATTCCCTTAATTATGAGTATTTAAGTTATTTGATTTAAATTATTTGAGGTAATATTTACTGTGATAATATTGCATATATATGATTTTTATGTGTGAATGGGAGTTGTTAAAGGGTTTTGAACAGTGAAAATATCTAATAATATTTCCTAAAGCTTACTTGCTTTATGGAGTACAGACATACATAGGGTACAAGTGTGAAGGCAAGAAGGCTAGTTAGGAGGCTGTGACAGCAGACCTTGCAAGATGTAGTGATAATATGCACTGGGGCATGGCAGTGGACCTGGAGAAGTATAATCATATTTGAAAGCAAACTTAGGTGGACAATCTAGGAATTAGTCATTAATTTTTAGTTAGTGGTATGCGAAAGGGACATTTTAAAGATGATTTTTAAAGTGGAGTAAGCCTTTGTAGACGCAAATCTGAAGCTCAGAAGAGAAGTCTGACTAGAGATATAAAATTTGGGATTTCAGCATGTAGATCATAATTGAAGCTACGGAAGTAGATGAACTGCCACAGAGAAGAATCAAACCTTGAGAAATCCCCATGGTTAATGATCAGGAAGAATAAAGAAACCTGAAAAATACACAGAGAATAAGGAACCAGAGAGGTAAGGAGAACTAGGAGAGAATAAGAAATAACATTGTTTCAAGAAAGTGGGGAATGAAAATGGATAAATATGGATGAAAAGTCACTAAATGTGAGATTCAAAAATTGTCTATTAGACTAAGCAACACAGAGGTAATTACTGATCAGTGTCCCTGCAATAAGCATATTTGCTTCTTGATTTGTATATTTACAATGATCTCTCTGATATCCAGCAACTCCAATTTTATTGAGCGCTCTGTTTTGAGCCACAATTTCTGAGTGAGTCTTGGAAGACAGGGATTTAGAGAATAACACCTCTAAAATACCTCCCTCTGCCCCATTATTATTGAACTTACCTTCTGTGAAGTAGAGAAGAGATAAGTTCAGCAGAAGCAATGTGTTCATTTTCCTACTGAATGCTTATGTTGAGGATAGAACGTGGGATGAGTGAAGTATTCGAAAGTGATAGCTCCAGCCTGCTTTATAATGCTTAGATGCCAGGATGCAGCCAATAAATAGAAAGGAGGAAGGTACCCCTGATGCAGGCAGGACGCCAAACAATTCTTCCCTTCTGATAAAGGGCTATAAATCTGCATTAACATGGAAAGAGCAAGATGGTGAAGAGTATCAGGAAATGCTTCTAACTAAACTGATGTAATTTCCTTGTTTCTTCTCCCCCTCACCTTTGTATGTGCACTTTATGCTTATGTGTGTGTTGGGGGAGGGAATGGGAGGGTGCTGATTCCACCTTCCCTCTTGGTTCTCCTGGGCTGCCATGCAATCAAATTAACATCAGACAGGTTAACAGGAGAAAAAAAACAAACAGTTTAATGCAATGATTACTTTCTTTATACATGGGAGAAACCCAGTAAAAACTGAGTAACTCAGGGATATGGCTTAAGTCATCTCTTCAAATAGTCTTTACCTAAAGACAAAGAATGTTGGCAGATGGGTAGGAAGGGGCAGATCAGTTACCAGGAGGTTACCGAGAAAGGCACAGTGAACGAGGGCTGATCTTCATGCTGATAGAAGTTTTAACCCTCTCCACTGATATGTTAAGCAGATTTGGTCCTCCAAATCTGGTAAAGCAGAAGGGATATCCTTACATAAGGGGAATTTCTTTCACACTTGTTAATGTCTTATAATAGAGTGACATCTACCAGCTTTCAAAGCCCTTCCTATGAAATAAGTTCTCCCACATATGCATGTCATATTTTCAGATTTCTGTTTCCCTCAAAACAGTTTCAAAGAAACTTTTCTTTGAAGTTGAAGTAGGTGTGTCTTTAGGGTATTGACTTATAAAATGGTGTGATGTGTGAGTCTAATAATTCCCAAGTTTCCAAAGAGAGTTTTATATAAAATGTAGGTTTACTGATGCAGCTTATTCCAATACATAGTGGAAAATTTTTCTCAGGTTTGAGACTTGGGAAAGGAATAGCTTTTATCCTAAGAATTTGCACAATTCCTTCCCCTAGGCTACTGGAGTCCAGTGTCTCCTTCACCTCCTGGAAATCTAGGAAACTTCCTATGCCTGAGCATTTGGAATATCTAGGTAGGCTTTTGGAGGTTTCCAACGAAGTCTTCAGAGGTAAGGAGTCTATGGATGAAGGAGATGAAAGAATTTGCTTCTTCAGAGATATTTCCTCTTTTTTTCCCTCAGACATTTCATGTGAGCTCCTTGGAATTTGTATGAATTTGCTAACATATTTCTTCAGTCCTGGCTCTTCTAGTGTTAGAATTAGGACAAGGACTTAGGACTTCTCAGTTATTTTTCAGTATGCTTTTTCACTCCTCAGGGACTCTATAAACAGTCTGCTTCTGAACTTAATCACATGTCCTTCAGCTCCATTCAAGAAAATTCCTTGTCATCTTGCCCTCTCGAACCCCCCAACCATCTTGATGAGGTTTAACTCTTTCAAGGACATTCCTATGGCTGCTTCCATTGTGGCGTGCCTAGGGTTTTGCAGATTCACCACCCTATCAGTTCACTTCTGGTTTTCTGTCTGCATAGGTGAGTTTTCTTTGGTCTGTTATCACAGAGACAGTCTTGCCTTTGGTTCTTGTGCTCCCCGGGGAGATGATTTGCCCCAAGTCAGTCATCGTGAACCAGGGATTCATCAGGACTCAGAGTTAATCAGGTAGCCAGACGTTATTGGCAGAGGGAAGCAAAGTCAAAGCACAGAAACAAATGGAAATTACATTTTCAGATGGGAGAGTGGGTCGATCCTAAAGTGACAACAGGTGCATTAAAGAAACAGTGAAGTTCTCAGAGAGGAGGACAGGCTGGAACTAGGCGGGTACAACAGCACAAGTGTATCTCTTCCTGTTATTTATATTCTGCATTAGGCCTCAGGGAGGCCTTTGCATAGTCCTTAGAGTTAATATATGACTATATGGCTTTTAATCTTTTCTTTTGTTGAGGCTGTGTATTACATTCATTGGTTTGTGTTTGGTGAACCATCCTTGTATTTCTGAAGTAAATTACACTTTGTTGGCACACCCTGGTGGAACAGTGGTTTGATTAACTGCCTCTGGTCTAAGCACAGTCCACATACATCCTAAGGGTCCAGGTTTGCCTCCCAGACCAGGGAGAACAAGCAAGATTGCAACTCTGTCCTCTCTCTTCCTGCCTACCTGCCCAGTCACCTTTATTCCTACCTACACTTTTCCTTTAAAAATAATTCCACTTGGTTATGATGTATGCTCCTTTTAATGTTGAGTTTGGTTTGCCAATATTTTATTGAAATGCTTACATCCATGTTCATTCAGAGACATTGTTTATAGGGTTTTTTTGGTGTGTGTGTGTGTGTGTGTGTGATATTCTTGTCTGCTTTTGATATTGGTGTAACACTGGCCTCATAAAACGTGTTTGGAAGTATTCCCTCTTCAAATCTTGAAGAGTTTGGAAGGGTTTGAGAAGAAAACTTATTATATTTTCTTTGAAAGTTTGGTGGAATTCACTAGTAAAGCTATCTGGTTCTGGGATTTTGTTTTTGGGAAAACTTTTGATTCTGTTTCATTTACCTTACTCATGAATGGTTTGTTCAGGTTTTCTTTTTATCCCTGATTCAATTGTTAAAGGTGGTGAATTTGTTCATTTCTTCTAATTGTCCAATTTATTGGCATATAGATGTTTATCTTTTGTATTTTCTTTTGAATTGTTTTTGAAAGGAGAGGTGCAGGCAAGATAAGAGGTAATAAAGAAACATTCCATTCATTTTCATTTTAATTGTACATCTTGGTTGTTTCCTTGTCCCCAGGATGCAAATCCCAGGTCCTTGGAATGTTTGTGAACTGAGCACAGCTGGAAGAGGTAGACCCAACTGCTGCTCCACCAGGGTGTGTCTTTTTGTCCTTTAAATTTCTATTTACTTCCACTTTTTTATTATTTTCTTTCTTCTACTGACCTTTGGTTTCTTTTGTCCTTTTTCTAGTCTTTTATGTGTAGAAGTAGATCGTTTATTTGAGGTTTCTCTTTTTCTTGATCTAGGCCTGGATTTCTATAAACTTCCCTCCTAGTACTGCTTTTGCTGCATCCCTGAGGTTCTTATAACTTGCATCTGCATATTCATTTATCCAAGTTATTTTTATTTCTACTTTAATTTCTTTTTTGATGCAATAGGTATACAGTAGCATATTTTCAGTTTCCATATATTTCAGATCTTTTTCCAGTTTTCTTTTTGTAGTTAATTTCTAATTTTATATCACTGTGATCAGAAAAGTTGCTTAATATGGTTTTGATCTTGATTAATTGATTGGAATCTGTTTTGGGTTTAACATATGGTTCATATTTTAGAATATATCATGTGTACTTCATTTGATCTTAGCCAAAAGGTCAAAAAGTGAGAAGTGATTCCATTTGTAACTGAAAAGAAAGTATATTCTTCTTTTCCTTGAATGGGCTATTCTATTTATTAAGTCCATCTGGTCTAATGTGTCATTTAACGGTATTATTTCCTTGTTAATTTTCTGGCTGGCTGATCTATTCACTGATGTAATTGGGGGAGTTAAAGTCCCCTACTATTATTATGTTTTTCTCAATATCTCTTTGTAGGTCTGTTAATAATTGTGTTATATATATTTTGATACTACTGTGTTTGGTGGATATAGATTACTAAGTAGTAGGCCTTCCTGATGGATTATTTAACTAATATATAATGTCCATAATTGTATTTTGCTAATAGGGGATGTCTATTTCACCTGATATAAATAGCTGTCCCTATTTTTTTTTAGGCTACTATTCTTTTGTAGAATTGTCTTCTATCTTTTTACTTTAAGTCTATTCTTATCTTTGAAGCAGAAGCAGCAACTACTTGAATTATTTAAAAATATTTATTGAGGTAACTTTGCTTTACAAAATAATATAAACCCATATATATTTGTTTGTTTTTTAATATATCCAGCCATTCTCTGCCTTTTATTGCCATTTTATTATTTGTTTTCTGGGTGTTTTGTAGTTTGTTTCTGTTCTCTTTGTTCTTTCAGTATCTTCTGTACTTTGATATTTTCCTTTTGTGTTATGTTTGGATTCAATTTTTATTTTACTATTCTATGGATTTTGGATTTGAGGTTATCATGTAATTCGTACTTAAAATTCTGTTTGCACTCTATTTAAAATTGATAGCAGGTTAACCTTGAGTTCATTCTAACTCTACACTTTTACTCTTCTCCACATAAGTTTCATTTTCAGTGTCCTACCGTTTTTCCCCTCAAAGGTTTTGATTTGTTCTGTGACTTGGAGTATATTCCTGTATCTCCTCTGTGTTTTTGTTTTATTGATTTTTTTATATTTAATTCCTTAAACGTTTTCATTATTTTATATTGGTATATGCTTTTTAGGATTTTGAATTTGCACCTCAGTCTGTGTGCATTTTGCACACCACCAACCAGCAAAGTCCCTGCGCCCTTCGCCACCACCTGCTAACATTCCATAACATGTCTCTCAGCCTTGTTGCCTACAGCCACAGTCTTTCCTCCTGTGAATTCTGTAGTTTGTTCACTTGTTTTTTTCCCTTTGGTATTCCATATATGGGTGGAACCACCCTGTACTTCTCTTTTTTTCTTTCTGACTTATTTTGCTTGGCATAATCCCCTTCAGCTCCAGCCAGATTCTTGCAAATGGCAGTATTTCATCATTTTAACATCTGCATGGAATTCCATTGAATGACCACACACACACACACATCGATAAGTGTCTTTATGCAGTCATTTGTGGATGGGCACTTTCGGTGTTCCCAAGTCTTGGCAATTATGAATTGTGCTTCTATGAATACAAGGGTGCAGATAGTTTTATTTTCATTAGAGTTTTTGTGTTTTATGGGTGTATGTCAAGATGTGAGATTGTGGATGGGATGGTAGATCCATCTTTAGTATTTCTGAGGAATCTCCAAACTTTTCAAATAGGTTGCCTAATTTACATTACCACCAACAGTGTAGAGGGTTTCTTTTTCTCCATACTCTCTAACACTAGTTACTTCTGGTCTTTGTGATATAGACCTTTCTCACTGGTGTGATGTCATATCTCATTGTGGTTTTTATCTGCATTTCTCTTTTATTGTGTGCCTGTAGGGTTCCTGTGTGTCTTCTTTAGATAGGTGTCTATTCAGATATTGTACCTATTTTTGATAGGTCATTTGCCTTTATTTTTGAGGTATATGAGCTCTTTGTACATGTTTGGAGATTAAGCCCTTTCTGGCATATGTTGTCGAAATATTCTCTCTCATTCAGGGGGTTGCCTTTTTGTTTCAATGGCAGTTTCTTTTGCTGTGCAGAAATTCTTTAGTTTGATATAGTCCCAATTGTTTAGTTTCACTTTAGTTTCCTTTGCCATTGGTATTACTTCCCCAAAGACATGTGAGGTTGATGTCATGGAGTGTTTTCCCTGTTTTTCTCTATATAGTTAATGGTTTTAGGCCTTACATCCAAGACTTTGATCCATTTTGAGTTAATTTTTGCATATGGTGCCAATGAATAATCTAGCTTTATTTGTTTGCAGGTGACTGTCCAGTTTTCCCAGCACCATTTGCTGAATAGATGTTCCTTCTTCTTTGCATATTCTTGGCTACTTTGTCATAAATTAGCTGTCCATGTTAGTTTGGTTTTACTTCTGGGTTCTCAGTTTTATTCCATAGGTTTGTCTATTTGTGATCCAATACTAGATTGTTTTGACGACAATAGCTCAGTAGTATAGTTTAAAGTCAGCAAGTATGATTCCTTCAGTTTTCTTTTTTAAGGATAACTTTGACTATTCAAGGTCATTTGAAATTTATTTATTTATTCTTAATAGTAATATTATTTGTTGTCTTCACAACACTATATTTATTTTAGGATATTGAAACTGCATCTCAATCTATAGTTTACATCATAACCACAACCAGAGTTTTAATGTTCTTTAGCACCACCTTTTTTCCTCTTTCCTTCCCTCCCCTCTCTTACCCACCCCCCCAACCCTGTGTCCTGTTAATTTTGTTGGAATTTGTGTACTTATTTGTTACATTTAATAGTATTCTACATATGAGTAAAGCCACTCTGTACTTTTTTTTTTTCTTTATTTTGTTTAACATGATCCCCTCCAGTTCCATCCGGATTGTTGCAAAGGATGCAATTTTTTAATAGTTGCATAGAATTCCATTGAATATATATGCAACAACTTCTTTATCCAGTTATTTGTTCATGGACATTTAGGTTATCTCCATGTCTTAGCTATTGTGAAGTGTGTTACTATAAATATAGGGGTGCAGATATTTTGTCTGATTAGAGATTTTGTATCCTCTGTTTATATGTTTGGGAGTGGGATTGTTGGATCAAATCGTAGTCCATATTTATTTTTTTGCAGAATATCTTTACTGTTTTCCACAGAGGTTGCAGCAATTTATATTTCCACAATTGGAAATAATAGGAGTTTCCTTTTTCTCCACATTCCCTCCAACTCCTGCAGTTTCCAGTGTTTTAAATATTGGCCATTCTCACTGGTGTGAGGTCATTTCTTATTGTGGTTTTTATTTACATTGCTCTGATGATGAGTGATGTAGAACATTTTTTTTCAGGTACCTTTAGGACATCTGTGTATCTTCTCCTGATCTTGGGAGAAAGTCTGTCAGGTTTTCACCATTGATTATGATGCTGACTGTGGGTTTGTCATATATTGCTCCTTTTATATTGAGGTATGTCCCCTATATTCTTAATTTGGCAAGTGTTTTTTTTTTATCATGAATAGGTATTGATTCTTGCCAAATGCTTTTTTTTTCTGCATCAATTGAGATGATCATATGGTTTTTAATTTTCAGTTTGTTGATGTTGTGTGTCACATTGATTGGTTTGTGTTTGTTTAACCATTCTTGCATTCCTGGAATAAATCCCACATGATTATGGTGTATAATTATTTTTATGTGCATTTGAATTATGTTTTCTAGGATTTTCGCCTTTGTACTCATCAGTGATGTTATTGGTCGGTAGTTTTCCTTTCTGCTGCTGTCTTTGTCTAATTTTGGAATCAGGGTGATATTTGCCTATACAATGTATCTGAGAGTTTTCTATCCTTGTCAGTTTTGTGCAAGAGTTTATGAGAAGGAGGTTAGCTTTTCTTTGAAAGTTTGGTAGGCTTCACCAGAGAAGCCCTCTAGACCTGGGTTCTTGTTTTCTTTTTTTGTGAGATTTGTACTACTGCTTCAATTTCAGTGCTTTTGATTTGTCTGTATAAGTTGTCTATGTCCTCCTTGTTTTGTTTTGGAAAGTTGTAGGATTCTAGAAACCTGTCCATTTCTTCATGAGTTATGAATTTGTTAGCATGTCAGTGTTCATTATCGTCTTTCACGATCCTCTGAATTTCTATGATGCCAATTGCAATCTCACCTCTTTCATTTCTGATTTTTGTTTAGAGAGTTCCCTCTTTTTTAGTAAGTCTATTTAGGGGTATATTGATTTTAATTTATTTTTCAAAGAAACATTTCTTGGATTCATTGATAATCTGGATGATCTTTTTGTGTTCAGTTTCATTTATTTTTATTATTTTCTTCTGCTGATTTTTGATACTGATTGCTTCTTCCTCACTATTCCCTTTGGGTATGTGGTTAGATATTTAATTTATACTCTCTCTTGGTTTTTGATATATATATTTTGAATGGCTTTCAACTTTCAGGGCTGCTTTTGCCACATTCCGCATGTTCTGGTAGCTTATCTACTTTTGTTTGAGTCCAAACAAGTCTTATTTTCATTGATTATCCTGAGTTATTCAGAAGCATTTTGTTCAATCTCCACAGCTTTGTAGTTCTTCCATTATTGGTTTTTTGGTTCATTTCTAATTTCACCCCCTTGTTGTCAGAGAAGATGCTTTCAATAATTTCAGTCTTGCTAAATTTTCTGAGACTCGTTTTGTTCTAGGATATGGTCTATCTTGAGAATGTTCCATGTACTCTTGATAAGAATATATATTCTTTTTTTTGTGGGGTAAAACACTATATATATCTGCTGGGTCCATATTAAGTTATGGTTTCAATTAGGGCCTTTATTTCTTTTCTGATGTTCCACCTGGATGTTCTGTTTATGTCTCTGGTTATTTTTATGTTACTGTCAATATCTGCCTTTAGCGATGTCAGTATTTGTTTTATATATTTAGACGATTTGGCACTAGGTGCATATATGTTGATGATAGTTATTTCTTGTTAATGGATCACTCCCTTGTGGTGTCCATCCTTCTTCCTGATACCCTTTTCAATTGGAAATTTGTCTAATATTAGTATTACATTCCCAATTTCCTTTCATCACTTTTGCTTTGGTATATTTTCCATAGCCCTTGAATTTTAACCTATGTTTATCTTTGGCTATGAAATAAGTTTCTCATAGGCATAATATTGATGGGTCCTGGTTTTTTATTCATCCAGCCACTCTTTGTCTTTTGATTGGTGACTTCAGACCTTTCACATTTAGGGTGATGATTAAAGTGTAACTTTATTACAGTCATTTGAGGCTTTGTTTTCTGTGTCTTGCTGCTTCATTTCCTGTTTGTTTATGCTTGCTTTTTCCTTTGGATGGTTTTTGGTGTTTTTTCTGTCAGTTTTATCTTCTTCCTGCTGTTCTTTAGCATTGGGTTTTGTGGCTTGTCTAATTTTATTTCTCTGTGATAGTCTTTTAAGAGCATATATCATATCACATTTATGTATTTGTACAGATTCTGTGGTTGTCTTCCCCCCTTTAGTGATTTTTGTTCTCTCCTGTTGGTCCTGTCTTTGTGTCTGTTTTTGCTTTCCCATTTATCACCATTCTTGATATTTGGTGAATTTTAGTTTCTATTTTTCCTGTTATATGACCCCTTTCAGGATTTCTTGAATGGCAGGTTTGGTGATAGAAAAATCCATTAACTTACATTTGTCCCTGACAATCTTTATTTCTCCACATTCAAATGATAATTTTGCAGGATAGAATGTTCTTGGCTGGTAGATTTTTTCTTTTAATATTTTGAATATATATTTCCACCCTGATTTGTAGGATTTCTGATGAGAAGTCTGATGATAGCATGGTAGTATACCTTTTTAGGTCATGATTTTCTTTTCTCTAGCAGTTTTGAGTATCTTTTCTTTGCTGTTTGATTTTCTCAGTTTTACTCTGATGTGTCTAGCATAGGTCTTTTTGCATTTAGAAATTTTAGTATTCTTTCTGCTTCTTGAACCTTCATGGTTACTTTTTGTAGCAAATATGGGAAATTTTCTGCTTTTTTACATAGGCTTTTCTGCTCCTTTCTCCCTCTCCTCTTCTTCTGGGATGCCTATTATCCTCATCATTGTTCTTCTCATAATGTCTGTTGTTTTTCATAGGATTTCTTCATTTTTTTCTCAATTTCGTCTCTCTGTCCCCTTTAGTAAGGGTCACTTCCATTTTCTTGTCTTGAATTTTTTTTTTTTTTACCATTTTTGTTCTTCAAGATTTAGTCTGTTTATGGAACTTTTTTCATCAGTTCATCGACTGTATCTTTTATGTCTAGAATTTCTGCTAGAACTTTCTTCATGGCCTCAATCTCTTTGGTGAAGTATTCCCTTTGATCTATCACTTCTTTTCTAAGGTCTTCTAATTTCCTTTGGGTAAGAAATTAATGTGTACCTTCTGCATCTCATTCACCTTTTTATTTTATTTTGAACTCTTTTAGCTTGTCCCAATCAATAAATGGAATTCTCTGGTGAGCTACTGGCATTTTCCTCCTAGGGGGCCATTTGTGTGCTTTTGTCTTTCTTTTTTGGTGACTTAGATTTTGGCATGGATTAGTTATCTGTCTTGAATTTGGTACGGAGGGTTTCCTTTTCATTTATTTAAAATTTCTTCCTAACTGTATGGTGATTTGGCAGGTAGCCAGCTATTTGATTTCATTGGGGATGGGGCCAGTTCTGTTCTTTAGGATGCCCTCTTGTTGTCAGCCACCGATGCTGTTCAGTTGGTACTTATAGGTTTTGCAGCTCCCCGGTGCAGTGAGTTTGCCAGGCAGCCCACATGCAGTCCACAGAGACCAGAATGTCTCATTGATGGTTTGGACAGGGCTGTCCTTCCCTGCAATTCTTTAGTCAGGGACCAAATTCACAGGCCAACCCTGTGTGATCTGTTGTACTCTGAGGCATCAGGTAGCATCCTGTAACCAGATTTGAGGGGATAGGACTTACCAACCACAGTTCTTTGACTCCCTAATTATGTGTTTTCACCTCTGGGTCTGGATTGAGGCACCATGGAGGTTTGCAGGTCCTGAGGCCTAGTGTGCACTTGTTTCTGGAAGTAGCTAATTTGGTTGGTGGTCAGTGTTCTATAGGACCTGGGCCTTGGTGTGCGCTGGTTCTGGGTTGTGGCATGACAGGGCCAGGAGTCAATAGTCTGTGGGTCTGTGGCAACTGAGGCCTAGTATGCCCTGGTTCTGAGCTGCAGCAATTCCAGACACAGGGGTCTGGGTTACCTGAAGCCTAGAGAGCATTAATTACAGGCTTCAGTAGGGCAGGGGCTGGGGTTTTGTTCGTGCATCTGTGGAAGCCGAGTCCTAGCATATGCTGGTTCCAGGCCATGGTGGAACTAGAGACAGCATTCTGGGGGTACCTAAGGCCAGGCAGACACTATTTCTGGGCTGCAGTGTGGTGGAGCCAGGGGTTGATCAAGGCCATTTTTGGTTCCATAGAGACTTTAGCATAGACACTTCGTACAGTTTGCTTTAAAAATGTCTCTGGAATTTTGATAGGAATTTTAGTAAATATGTGTACTGCTTTGGGTAAGATGGCCATTTTAATTTTGCTAATTCCTCTAATCCATGAGTATGGAAAATCGTTGTCTTCTGTTTCTTATCAATGTCTTGTAGTTTTCAGAGTATAGCTATTACACCTCCTTTGTAGTTTTTCCCAAGTATTTTATCTTTTTGATGTGATCGTGAATGGGATTTCTTTCTTGATTTCTCTTTATTCTAGTTCATTGTTTACATATACAATGCTATTGATTTTTGTATGTTAGTTTTATGTCCTTCCACTTTGATATATGTTTTCATTGTTTCAAAAAGTTTTTTGTAGATTCTTTCTAAGTAAAATATCATATCAGACTAAAGAAAGACAGCCCTGTCCAAACCATCAGTGGTACGTTCTGATCTCTGTGTGCAGTGGACTGTGCCTGGGAAACTTCCTGCACTGAGGAGCTGCAAAGCCTATAAGCACCAACTGAAAGAGCGTCAGAGACCGATAGCAGAAGGACATCCTAGAGAACAGAACTTGCCCTACTCGCACTGAAATCAATTTCATATAATGAATATTTTACTTCCTTATTTCCAGTTTGGATTCCTTTGATATCCTTTTCTTGCCTTATTACTTTGGTCAGGAATTGTAGAATTGTTGAATAGTAGTGGTGAAATGGGCATCCTTTTCTTGTTCCAGATCTTAGAGGGAAAGCTTTTAGTTTTTCACCATGAATGATGTTAGCTGTTGGTTTGTCATATATGACATTTGTTATGTTGAGGTATGCACCTTCTATTCACATTTTAGTGACATTATTTTATCACGAGTGGGTGTTTAATCTTATCAAATGCTTTCTCTGCATCTAATGACCATATGATTTTTGTTTTTCCCTTTATTAATATGGTGTATTACATTGAATGATTACCTACGTTGAACCATCCTTGCATCCCTGAAATAAATCCCATTTGGTCACAATGTATAATTTTTTTTATGTATTGTCGAATTTCCCTTTCCAAAATTTGTTGATAATTTTTGCGTCTATCTTTATCAGTGACATCAGTCTGTAGTGTTCTTTCCAGTGCAGATTTTGTACCTGATTTTGATATCAGTGTAATGTTAGTTTTAGAGAATGTATTTGAGAGTTTTCTGTCCTCTGTAATTTTGTGGAAAAAGTAGTTTGACAATGGGGCATTCAGTTGTCTTTAATGTTTGGTAGAATTCACTTGTGAAGCCATCTGGTACTGGGCTCTTTTGGGGAGGAGGTCTTTTATTACTGCTTTGTTTTTTGTGCTTGTGATTGGTCTGTTCAAGTTATCTATGTCTTCCTGTATCAGTTTGGGAAAGTTGTAGGATTCTAGAAATGTCCAGTCTTCAAGATTTATGATTTTGTTGGCATCGAGGTGTTCATTGTAATCACTTGGGATCCTTTGTATTTCTGTAATGTCTGTAGTGATTTCTTTTATGTTTGATTCTTGTTATTAAGGATTTTTCTCTTTTTTCTTCATGAGTCTGGCTAAAATTCTGTCTGGTTTTTAATTTTTTTAAAAAAGAACCAACTTTGGGTGCGCCCTGGTGGCTTAGTGGTCTAGTACACCTGGCAGCAGTCCCACATATACCCCATGGTTCAGGGTTCAAGATCCGGGGCCAGGGTGAACAAAAAATGTAAACAACTAAATAAAAATATTTTAAATAAATAAAGAACTGTTCCTCCTCGTCTCCCTTCCTTCCTATTTGCCTACTCACCTTCATTCTTGTCTGTACCTTTCCTTTAAAAAATGAACTAACTTTTAGCTTCATTGATATTTTGAATGCCCTTACTGTTTTTTAAATTTAATTTAGTTTTAATATGATTTTTATTATTTCCTTCCCTCTACTGATTTTTGGTTTCAGTTTTTCTTCTTTTTCTAGTAACTTCAAGTGTGTGGTTAGATATTTAATCTGAGATGTCTCTTGGTCCTGTGCTTGTATCACTATAAGCTTTCAACGTAGAACAGTTTTTGCAGCACTCCATGTGTTCTGGTAACTCATCTTTTTATTTTAATTTGTTTTCAGGTAATCCTTAATTTCATCTTTAATTTTTTCATAGATACAGGAATTGTTCAGAAGCCTGTTGTTTAATATCTACAACTTTGTGATTCCATCAGCTTTTTTTTCTGAGTCATTTCTAGTTTTATAGCCTTGTGGTCAGAGAAGAAGCTATCTGTGATTTCACACTTGCTTAATTTATTAAAACTTGTTTTGTGTTCCTAGACATGGTCTATCCTAGTGAGTGCTACATGTACACTTGAGAAGATTGTATAATATTTTTAATTGGGGTTAAAAAGCTATGTATGCCCGTTAGATCTATTTTGTCCATTACTTTATTTAGGACTTTAATTTTTTGATTGATTTTCTGCCTGTTAATCTCTCTATTGATGTGAGAAGGGTGTTGAAATTACCAGCTACCATTGTACTGCTGTCAATGTCTTTATATCCATTAATATTTGTTTTATGTATTCAGGTGATCCTAAGTTGGCTGCATATATATTATTTAAAGCTATTTCTTCTGCTGGATTAGCTTCTTGACCATGATGCAGTATCCACCTTTGGCTCATATTGCACCCTTTAAGTGGAAATCTATCTTGTCTTATATTATATTAGGCTTGCAGTTCCTGATTTCCTTTTACCCCCATTTCTTGATATATTTTTCCATAGTCCTTCACTTTCAACCTTTATCTTTGGATTTGATATGGGTTTCTTCTAGTCATGTGGTATTTTTGGTTCAGTATTGACAAATACTTTGACAATTAAAAAACCCTTAAAATGTTGTAAATGTGTATTTAAAAATATCTACAAATCTAAATATTATGTGAATTCTCCTGGTATTTAATCTTACATAATTTAAAAAAATCTCTTTGCCATGCAGTCTTAAGAAAGCACATCTGGTAGCAAAATATGTGACCAGTACTGATTTCCGTTTTCAGTCATTAAACTCAGGAAAAACAGTACTTGAGACTTCACTTTTATTAGTTAAATAACTCATACATTTGTCTCATACTAATTCCCCATTACAGGCCTCATTGCATTTATGGTGTTGTCACTTTGTGGTCCATTTAAAAATTTTTGCCTTGAACAATAAATATTACCAGAAACATGGACCATTTTCCCGTTTGCTGAATGAACCAACTCTTAGTCCTTGCTGACTAAGTCCAATTGTCTCAACAGTTTCTCCTCCATTCCTCTGTCAATTTTCCCCCAATCCATGCCTTTGGCATAACTTGGCCTACCATGGCAAGCCCCAAGGCAAGTCCACTGACTTTCAAGTCCAGGTCATTGGATACACAAACAAGGTGGTTTAGGAAAACTATCGTTGTGCTTTCCTTTTGCTACTTATGCTTTACCAACAAGGTCACTAGGAGAAAACTCTGCCCCAGATTGATAGAGGACAATCTATCAGTTGGACAAGGAATTCTCTCAAAGTCCCAGTTATGGAATAAGGCAATATTTCTATCAATTGTCAAACTCCTACTCCCAGAGCCCAACAGGGACAAATGCAACATTTTCCTGTATTTTCTCCCATAGCGCTCCTTCTCAATTTTCTGCTAGGATGAGAAAAGTGGAAGACTTTTTTGTTGTTTCTCTAAATTTATCTTTCTATAATAGAGTAGACTATTATCATAGTTTGAAGGGTCATTCACTATACCATGAAATAATTTTCTGTAAGCTCTCCAATTTTAGTCATTGGCTTGTTAAAGTTGAAGCTAAAGAGACTTGGCAAATCCTTTTTTAAAATTTTATTTCCCAAGGCTATTGTCTTCCATATAATATGATTTGGAATATAAATCTTTTAGGCATTTGTGCCTGAATATGTTTTACTCTCCTTGTGAACCAAATCCCAGTTCACCCCAGGACAATAAAGTTGACTGCGGCAGGAGACAAAAGCAAAAAGCAAAATAAATTTTTTAAAAATACTTTCTTCCAGTCGTAAGCTGCAGGACCTGTGTGTATAGGACCTTAGTTGCTAGGCCATATCTAACTCCCTTAGCCCTTATCCAGAAAGTTAAGCTTAAGTTTAGGATTTCTACACTAACCCTAACATATTTTCCTTGATGCCATTGTAATGGTGATTCTCTTTTCTTCCTCTTAAATTTAAAGCAAGAAATTATCAAATCTCTTCTTCAGAAATCCAAATTTCTAATACGGTACTTTTCTGTAAAAATCATTAGTCATCACTTTTCCAATACTGTCTTGTGTGACACCACTTATTGTAACCCTTTCTCTAACCTCAGAACTAGGTAGATTTTTTTTTGTCCGGTAAGTGATAAGAAAGTGAACATGTTAGCCATCTGCTGCTTTGAAACCATAGACAGAGTCTCATCCAGGTCTTAGAGGCAAGTTCTTTCTCTCTTTTGGCTGTCCCTTGGTCTCAGAGCCAACCATGCTCAATACCTTAGTGGCTTTATTCAGAAGTGGTTCAAAGTAATTAAAAGAAATTCTCCAGGCCCTGTGTTGTACTTTTTGTAAACCTCCCTTTAGAGAGTTTCTCTTATGAGTTTGTTTGAGATAAAAGGAGTTTGTATGATAATCTTCACATCTATGCCATGTAAAAGCAGTAGCTGATGCTGCACGACAGTTTTCAGGGCTCTTGTTCAGTTTAATCTTGGACACTTCATAGAATTCCGGGGCTGGGATTCCTATTAATTTTTTTTCTCTCTAATCATAATCACAAACATCTAGTGAACATTTTTTGTGGTAGTCACAGGTGTCCCAAAGATACTATTCTGATCCTTTGACATGTATCATTCCATTTCATTGTCACTGAGTTTATTAGCATAAATATTTTTAAAAATTAACTTTCTTAGTATGAGTATATTATAATGATTGTAATTATTTTTTTAAAGAAAGGAAGACAAAAAGAAGTAAACAATCTTGGGCATGATTACAGCATTACTAAGAGGTAGATTTGGGCTTTGAAACAGATGGTATGAAGCACACTGCTCATCCAAAGCCACTATCATGATTCAGAGCTGAGCAGAGGAATAAAGGTGGGAGGGCCACACTTTTACAGGCCCATTCATTTGTTCCCACTAATGTCATAATAAAGGGTGTGTGGATATTTGTGACTTTAGAATATTGCAGTGTTTGAAATGATTGACTTACCAAATGAAATAATAAATGTAAACTATACACATAATGCACCTATTTCCATGGTTTCAGGTCATAAAAGTGTAGGGAGCAAAATGCTTTCTGCCTGCTTCTGCAAGATATCCTGAGACAGAATTTCTCACAACTCAGCAGAGTAAGAAGCAGATAACAGAAAGCTGCAGCTGACATCCAGTCTTCAAATGTTGCTGTACCTTCAGATGTTCTTGATAGCAGCAGCAGAGTTAAATGCCTGCATTCTTTCTTTGTTTTATTTTCATTATCTGGTTGTAACCCAGCCCTATAAAATAAATCAAGGAGTCAGGATCTGGGTCACTGCCTTTCAAACAGAAAATGGTGTCCCACTTGGCCCCCGCTTTTCTAGATGTAAGTTGTCTGTCTGTCTTTAGGTTCCTGTACCCTCCCTTCGAGAACCCTTTTGATCAGCTGTACAGGTCGCGGTATAAAAGCAACCAGAAAAACAGGAGATAACCCATCACAACACAGTTCCTGGCTATGGTTGTCTCTATCATCCAGTTCATTCCTCTTTCTTAAATCCTTCGTAGTATTAATGCCCACTAGCCTTTATGTGCCCTACTTCCTGTTCTCAGGACAGACCCACTTTCTCCCCACTAGTATGAATTATGACATAGAGTTTTTTCCTTTACATTATTTTCTCCCAAAGTGAACTATCAGACAGGCACAGGGATTATATTTAAGAAAAAGATTCTCCGTAACCTAGAACTCCAAAGGTGTTTACCACTAACATGCCATTCTAAAGGGGTTTGGGTCATTTTACCCACCAAAACAGTCCTACATGGTGTTTCTGTATCAAGTCTTCTTCCCATACTCATCATCCAGTCCTCAATATTCCTGGTCATTCAGCAAGAACATAGTGGAATGCATACAAACACACACACGTGTGTGTGAGTACACTGCACACAAACTCAGAACTCTTCAAATTTTTTTCAGACAATACAGTCAGTTTAAATGATAACTAAGACAGGAAACATTTTTGTAAATAGAAACTGCACAAATTTATGCCAACTATAAGAACAAAAATTTATCTTATTATGTAGAACAGAAGGTCCTGCTTTGCTTATTCTCCTTCCAAATCATGTTCAGTGGCCTAAAAAGGACAGAAAAATTGGGACATGAACCTTATATTTTTATTGCTTGATTGTTATCCAATGGTTTCAGAAAGACTTGCTGCTTTTTGAACTACATTTTAAGGTTAGATGTTCTTCACTATTTACTTTGAAAGAAGGAAAGCAGCAAAATTATTCATTATTCTCACATCACTAATCAAATAGTATGTGTAGGGAACCAGTCTTCCAGGTACATAAAGATTTGTGTCTCATAACACCAATGTAGCACCCTTTCTTATGCAACCAAAACCTCCCAAGACAGGTGCTTGAAAATGATAGAATGTGCCTATCCAAAGAGTTAATAGTGTTGATTCCTAAAGAGCCTCTGTAACCTGAGGTAGGAGTTGTGGTTTGTAGTAACAGGAAAAAGGTATGGTTCAGAAGCTCTCCCTGGTGCCTGTGAGGTAGGCACAAGTTAAGAAACTCCATTAACCTCATCTTTGCTACCACCTGGAAAGAGGCATATTATCAATTAGTGAGAAACTGCACTGTCAAGAAGGAAAATAAGAAAAGTACAGGGAAGGGAGACAAAACAGTTTTCTGCAATTAATATTACTAAGGAAGACCCTGGAGGGGCCGTAATCCCAGATGTCATTATCACAGCATTGAAGAACTGTAGCACATTGGGATTAGTCACTCTCTGGATTTGATGCTTTATTTCAGTCACTCATTGTGGGAAAAGTTGAAATTTGTTTTTTTTCAGGACAGGAAAGTATCAGAAAATTCAGGGTCAAGCCTTTGAGAAAGCAAAAAGAACAGAATCATCTCATCATTCAAAATCTGGGTAATTGAACCTGACTCTGGAAGTGGTCTGGGAAGAGATGATTTCTAATAATTTTGTACTAGTCCTTTTATGGTGTGTCCTAGAAGAAAACCACTTGAACCTAGAAGTTAGATATCAGAGAGACGCTTGAAGATTTCCAGAACATTCTGAGAGAGGTCTGGAACAAGAACATCCCAGAATTTCAGTTGAGTACCTTTTAGGCATCTGCACAATTCTTTGATTATATTTTTGGTCTTTGGTTTGAAAAGCTCAATCTTATCCTGTTTTAGTGATTCAGTGTTCAGTTAACTTCCTTGCTGCTCATTCATCTGAGGGAAACCAGTCAGTTCTGAACCTGAGTCCTTGACTTTAAAGGTCATGCTAGAAAAAACTCTTGTTGCTCTTCCTGCCCACAGTAACACATAAAATAAATTTAAACCTAATGACAGTTAACTTTTATCAGGTGACTCCTGAAGCCATCCCCACTACCAGTCCTTCTTGCCATGTCAGAGTCTCAGCTACAGTTCCTGGCGCATGACTGTTGGATAGGGAGCCACTGAGGTGATATCTGTTTACTGAAGTGTCTAACACATACTCTGGTTAGAGGTCTATGTGGCCCCCGAGAATTACTCCAAAATATTTCAATATCTTCACTTTTGCTTTGACATTGGGGAGCACAGATGACAAAAATGGTTGACTTTTGCTTAGGAAAAAGAAATAATGAATTCATAATTTCCTACCTAGGGGTTCGGCTTTCCCAGTATATATTCTTAACAAATTTGTGTGAACCTAAGGTGAACATTACACTCTCACAGACATTGCATATAGATTTTCTTGAGTGAGAAATAGGTGAGAATAGGCAGAAGGTACAGCTTGACAATTACCCAGGAACCTGTAGGAGGAAGGGCACTTGATTGTCAATTGTTCTCCCGACTGTTGGAAGCTCCCATCCTAAACATGGTAGGGCACTATTAGAGATAGGGCCTGGAGGGCAGCAGCTAGGGTGATGGAGTGGGGCTTGAGGGAACGACCTCAAGGCAAAGCCCTCTCCCACTTTGAGAGTGAGATCTTGGTGATTTGGTCTAGGGAAAGACTCAGGAGATGGGTCATGGGGAAATATTTTGGAGGAGTCCTTGTGAAGAAACTGGTTGCTACTATACTTGGCCTTCCCAAAACTGATCCTGTTTTCAAATATGTTGAGTTAAATGCTAACCCAGGTACATGGTAGGAGCAAAACTCATAAATTCATAAGTGTGGGTGGGAATACAAATCTGATCCCAAATTATATTTTTTTCTTCTCTTAACTGTTAGACATGATCCCTGACCATGTAACTAAGAGCACATGATTTCTATCTGCCTTTACATTGTTGTGTAATTTTAATTCTGTCCTGTTTCTGATGAATAAAATAAAAGAATTGTAAACCATGTAAGCACTTTTGGCTGATTCCATGGTACCTATTCGGTTTCACACCATTACCTTTCCTTCCTTCCATGGAGATAGATGTGGGTACATATTACAAATCAAGGCAGAATCAGGTGGGACAGGACAGAACAACATGTCCTACAACTCCCACCTCATCTCCTATTGGGCTAGGAAAAGATACCGAGGAGAGGAAAGGCCTTGAAGAGGAGCCAAGGATAGAGGCATAATGTATGGCTCTGGGCCACAGGAAAAGCTAGTAATCTAGTTCTGGAGGTTCAGATGCCAAGCAAAGAGCAAGTTGAGCAGCACATCCTCTCTATGTGTGCGAGAGGTGGTCGACGTATTCAAGACCTCTTTGAGATCTTTTAAGGCCTCTTTTAAGATCCTTGGGTAAGAGATATTAAAAGGCTAAGCAATTAGCTGATGCTTCTGGATGTTTGAAAGGGGATAACCAGGGAGTCACCTGTGGAATCTCCTGTCCAATCTTGTGTCTCACATTCTGTAGCAACACTAAGATACAAGGGTGAGGGAGCAAATTCAATAATAAAAGGTCAGATCATCACATATATCAACTATGATAGTATTTATTTAAAAATATGTGATATATGTGTGTATATAGAAACAGTATTGTATGAAAATAAGGCAAAATATTCAGATTGTTATTCTCAGAATTAAGACACATAGGACATTACATTTATATCCTAATAAATGTGGTATATTTCCAAAATTTCTATTTTAATTTAAGAAAAAATATTGTTCAAAGTTATCTAGATAACAATGAAAAAAAGCAATGCTGCCTGGACAAACTATAGGAGAAAGACTTGGGTTACATGGAGTTTAAGATCCACATCATGATTTTAATCACAGGTTTCCCAGATGATAGTTTATGACCAACTTCCCAGACAGAACAAGGGATCCTTTGCTTGGCTCAGACCCACAGGGACTTATATCTGTGGATTGCTGCACCTCTTTCACATGCAGGTATTCACAAAGATGACCACTATGGGAATTACTTCCTTGACAGTGGCATGTAACTCAGGGATCTCAACCAGGCTAGTGAGACACTAGATTCAGTGGGAGTTTTCTCCTGCAGGCACCATTTCTTCCCTCTTAGGTTAATCATGCCAATCACGCCATTGTTTTTTTTCCATCAAAGAATTTTGGTGGTGTTAAGTGCAGGGCATCATTTTAGGTGCTGAGAAGAAAGCAGGAACACATGAAAATCTGACATCCACGGAGCTTTCATTCTTGTGAGGGGAGACAAAATAAACATAAATAAGGAAAAGGTATAAATTGATGTATAGGTTAACTCAGAAAAATCAAACAGAAATAGGACCTGGGGAGAGTAAGGGAGTCTTGTGGGTATTTATACACTAATAAAATGACACCTAAGAGGTGAATGAGGGATGGCACAAATTTATGGTATCATATGTAGGAAGTATTTATGGTCTTTGAGAAAATGAATGAAGGTGGAATATGCCAAGATCATCTTCACCTCCTCAACCCTCTTTCCTGTTCTGTCCCATTATCTATCAGAGAGGGCGTTACATTGGGGAGTGGCAGTTTTCTGGAGTATGGGACTCTGGTCCTGGTGGCTCACTTTATGAAGAATGTATTATCGTGGTGGTCATGCTGAATTGAGTATCTAGGATGGTTGGGAAACTGAAAGGGACTGAGACACTCACTAGCACATGCTTGGTGACCCCAACTTTTTTCTATCTAAAAAGAGATATGATCAACATCAAGTGAGACATGTTTGTGTAGACCAACAAAGAGAAATACAACCAAAGTGAAGAAGTATTACACCAACAATGATTAGTATATTATTTTATAAGGATAAAAAGAAATAGGTGGGTTGAGTTCCAAGTAACTGTAGGACTGCAAATACAGACAGGATGTACCCTCTCTTAGGAACATTGTAGAGAAGATTCAGGTGGTTTGATCTGAAATTTATGATTTTGTGAATTTAACAGTATGCCTGAGGGCAGGTGATGGGAATAAATAAGGCTGAAACCTCCCACTGGAACCATATCAAAAATGGGTCTCAGGATGTTCCAGTTGCTTTTGCTGGGCCTATTCATAGTGTTCTTCATGGATGAGGGTAAGGCCTGGTGAGGGAGGTAAAAATGGGTGGAGTGAGAATGTATGCAGGGTAAGGTGGGGATTTCTAAACTAGACTCTTGCGGCTACAATAAAATTGTTGAAAGAAAAATTTTCTTTTCTTCCCAGGAGACAGAGTCCTGACAACGAAATGTATGACGTAGTTGGTTGCAAGTTCTTGGATAAATAATAGCACACAATTCCAAGGGACATTTTTGAGTTCTTTACAGTCTCTCAACCCATCCTCATTACATCCTTCCTTACTCATTGTTCTAGGGTCTGCTTTCTGCCCCCATCTTGAGTTTGGGGGAGAAGTCCTTGACTCCTTGAAGGGTCAAAACTGTTACCCATTCCTGGGTGGGAGGACCCCCGGAAGAAGCTAGGCAGGTGTCACCTTCTTCTTATGAGGTTTTTACCACCCCAGTATAAATATTTGCTGTTGGGAGCTAACTTCTGAAACAAAATCATTATGGCTTTTTTCTTTTATATTTAGTGTATCGCATTTGCAATAAATGTCATTTCTTTGACGGATATACATGCACATCTGGTCTGAAAAGTTGCTGGAAGTTTAATTTAATGATCCATAACAGAAGTTGTAGAACAGACCACTTTTACTTTAATGATCGTTACACGGGTAAGTGGGTATTAAAGAGTGACACAAAATATTACCAGTAGTTTCACAATCTCTGGAATCAAGGTGTGGAAAACCACTGGGACCATGGGAAAGAAGTATTTCTCCATGCACAGAAATGGGGTGGAGACTGTGTGGAAGGCAGAGTATTTGGTCATTTCTAGAGAGACATAGGTGATATGCAGACACAACCTTGAAAAAATGATGAGATTGTAGAGAGAAGCTATTGATTGATAGGAAGATGGTAAAACTGAACAAGGTCATCACATTTTCTTTTCTTCTCTTTAGGGAGGTATCTTTATCGCCATACAGTACTATCTTGTGAACCTTGTGAAGAGGGTATGTTCCAGGTATTCCATGACCTCCTGAGAGAAACATTTTGCTGCACTGGAGAAAACCTTTGTAATAGTCCCACTAATAATTATGATATTACACCATATTATGGGGAAAAGTTTTAAGAAAAAACTCATGTACTCGAATAAATTCATTTAAGATTTATAATAATTTCTCCTAGTAATCTATGCATATACTAAATGGCAACACGTTACTTTTCCTCAAAATTGACCCTACTGTCTTCTCAATTCCAATAAATCTACCTATGAAAACTGTCTTGTGTCTTGTGTCAGCTCTTTGATTAATAGGAAAGTGTAAATTCATAGATCACAAGAACCTCAGTTCTGCCTTCTAGTCGGATTCTATCTGTTTTTACTACCTGACCCCTCCTGAAATCTCTACTTGCTGAAAGTTCTAATGCTAAATCTGAGCTAAAGTCAGAGTTCTAATGTTTCTGGCAAAGAGGGCAAAGTACTTTTCAGGTCAAATTTCTGAGGAAAGATCAGGAGAAGGCAGAATGGGACAGAAGAAATTTCTGTAGATTTTAGGAGAAATATTAGGAAGAAAAGTAGAAGAGGTATTTGGTGGAATATAGGAAGAGCTTGTATTAAGCAGGGGCTCAAGAAAGTCAATGTGAAATTAGTAAACTTCAGTGAAAAGACTAGTCAATATCCTAGACATAAGAGTCTTAGGGCCTGCTACCATTCTGGGGAAACTGCCAAGAACAACTACTCCAGATCCTATAGGTCATCATGTTTGTAATCTTATCTTGTTCTCATAGTCAAAGCAAAGTGCATCAGAATGGGCACTTGGCTGAGTGTTGGCTAATTACTCAGTCTCCTGCATGTGAGAGATATTTAACTACCACAACCTAAAAAATTCAAATATTACCTGACATTCAGTGCACTCATTGATGGAAAGCTGAGTGTGTTTCACTGATTGTCACAATCCTGCAATGAAAAATGTCAACAACAGATAGGAGTTTCAGATCTTCACTGGAGTTTTTCTAATATAAGTAATAAACTGGATGCACCTTGGTGGCCTAATAGTTTAAGATATTCTGGGAGTAGTCCTGCATACACACCAAGGTGCCATGTTAAAGACCAGTGTGACCAACAGAATAAAATAAAGGTGTTTCTTCTGTGTCTGTCTTCCTGCCTGCCTGCCTACTCCCCTTCATTTCTGCCTGCACCTTTACTTTAAAAAGAAAAATAAATAATAAACTAGGAAATGACAAAAATCAATTCACTTTAGTTTTAATTTTTTATTGTTTTGAACTTTCTATGCATTAGAATGTATAGATACTATATATTTATCTTTTGGCTATAAAAAGAAAAATAAATAATAAACTAGGAAATGACAAAAATCAATTCACTTTAGTTTTAATTTTTTATTGTTTTGAACTTTCTATGCATTAGAATGTATAGATACTATATATTTATCTTTTAGCTATTTAATTTATAAATTTATATGATATTTTTCTAAGATTGGTAATGTTTCTTATGATATCCAGGTTTACAATAACTTATTAGTTCTTACCATATTGTATTTATATAAACAAAAACATTTTGATAATAGACTAATTTTAAAATATTTGCATAAGATATATCCTGGCATTTTTCTAAAGTTATATAATGTTAATATGAATATTATACTTTATCATATTAAGAAATAGAAAATATCATAACTTCTTGTATCCAGTGTTGGTTAATTCATTTATGTGAATAGAATGGAGATACTGGCACTAGGTTCCAATAATGAAATGATTGATAGTGGAATTACTATGTGATGATTTATGCCTACATGGTACGAAGGAAGCCAAAATTGGAAATTTCAAACTACAGCAGAAATACACTGATGAAGATGATAAAGATAACTGATGGCAGAGAGAGGAACAGATAGACACTAAGTGATACACACAGATGGAGACTGACTGGTTTACATTTACAGCTAAGCTTGAAGTGAAGATTCATGAACCAGTGTGGCAAAGAATTTCATCATAACTAGACTGGTTCTCCTTCTCAAATCTTCCTGAACCTGTCCTAATATGTTTTCTGTCTTGGAGTTCCATGAGATTCAAACTTTCACATTGCCCATGTTGTGATATTCCATTACCCCAGTTTTCTTGATCCAATTGAACTAGCTTTCTGTTCTTCAAATCTCACAAAATAAAAACAGTGGTAGATAGAGGGAACAATAAGGAAGGCTAGATTCTGAGCAAGTGTATAATTCTAGATTCTAGCCCAGAATCTCCTCCAGGCCTAAGATCCCTTGCTAAGTTTTGAACGAGGACTCACAAAGTTGATCAAAGAAAGAAAAACCAATTGTCAGGAGTTTTGTTCTTACTATAAAAAAACAGGGTTTATTTTTGTAAATGTATATAAATCGCATAAATTCAATAAAATTGTGTTCATTATGACTATCAGAAAGTTATAGCTCAAAACTTTAGCTTGCAATTTTTATAACAAGTCATGGTTGGATTGTAATATCAGGAGACTGGTTCCTAATCTCAGTAGGCTCAAGTTAGACATCTGGAGCTTACTCTTTGATATTGTTCTTTTATGGACTAGCCTCTAAAACAATGATGAATGATTCAAATAAGCTCTGCGACTATCCAGCACATATGTGTGGGTTACCTGTTGTATGCTGGTAAGGTACTACTAATGATATCAAAGAACTAATAAAAAGCAAAATTTACTTGTACTCTTTCAGTCAGTTGAATGTTTATTTAGTTGAATTTTATTACTTTAGTTGTAGTTCATTTGTAGATTCATTGAGAATAGGAAAGTTGTCCACTGCCCCGCAGGCAGAGAAAATGACCCCTTGGGAGAATTTTGTAGACTGCAACTAAAAAGAAACTGGATTCAGGAGGCTAGAGGTACCTGCTTTAGAGTTCTTGGGATGACTTTAAAGCTTTGCTAAAGATTCTCAAGGTAAGACTCTGGTCTTTTAGTTGGGACAAGTTGGAGATAGCAGCATAGTTTATGAACCTCCTCTTATTTAAAAGACAGAACAACTAGGTTAGCAAAAGAAAAGTGACATAAAATGAGGGTCACCCAGCCTAAGTCCTCAAAGATCTCAGCAATGGAGAAATAAGCCACTAATATTCCTCCACAAAAGTCCATTCTAAGGAAGAAAGGAGCTGTCAATAGGAGTGAAATTGATTGGAGGGTAAAAAGACTAAGGTCATAGGAAAAAATTCAGTTATTGATGGAGGAAACGAGGTAGCAACTCTTGGAGGCTACCATATAGAGGTGAATTTTTAAAAATTTACTTCTTTTTCAGTGCCTTCAAGATATAAAGCTAAGAAAACTCCCCTGGACCACTCCTATCTCCAATATTGAAATATTTTTAGGTAGTGGAAAAACACATTTAATTTAAATTTAAATGCATACAGCATAAAAGCTCTGCAAATGAATCCCATATAACAGTTTTGCAAGAAAAGTGGCCTGAATACACACTTAGGGAAAATAAAGGAATGCCACAAAAACATGGCTTCAAAATAGAAACTCAATGTGACATTTTGCAGTGAACAAAAATAAATCAGGAAAATGATAGAAACTGTGAAAAAATACATCAAATTAAAAAGGTTTCAGCTTGTATCTCTCCTACATCCTCTAAGAATTCAGTCTAAAATCCATTTGAGTCAAGCAAGGTAGGTCTCCATGAAGGAGGTTACTGGATATGGGTTCAGCATAAGATATTGAAAGTCCAAGTGGGGTGAAGGTAGTATCCATGAACCTGGGACAGATGATCAGAATCTGACCATGGCGAGGAGGTTACCCATGCAGGTTGTCCATATAGTTATTCAAGTGAATGATCATGCGTAGTTAGTGACTGAGTGGACTGAGAAGGCTGTTCTATGATCCAGTGTTGGTTGTTCAAGCAGTGTGAGGACAGCAAATGTCATCCTGGTGAGAAGTACTGGAATTCAAATGGATTGAGTGGTGACCTGGAAAAGTATTTGAAGCCTGAGAGTTGTGGAGGACACCTAATCATGGGAATGGCAATGGTAGTGGCCTAAATTGAGATGTTGGAAATAAGTGGGATAAGCTGGTTAAAATGGATGTTTGGTTTTGTATCGAAGGGATGATAAATAAAAATTGTCTTGATGATAATTGGAGCTGAGTCTCAGTAATGTAGAAGGGACTCATAAGTATGGGAAGAAAAACTAGAATGAGTTATGCCACTGAGGCTCAGGTGGCTAAGACAACTGGGAGCGTGAACCATGTAAAGCCCAGGGAACTTATTCATGATCCAGGGAGTGCAGGGGTGGGAATCAAATAGCTAATGAAATAAAAATGCTTCTTCCTTCTCTTCCTTCCTTCCTTTCTTAAAAAACTACAGTGGATTCTAGTTGTGCATGTGCGTGTGTCTGTGTGTGTCTGTGTGTGTATTCTCTAGTTTTGACCTTACAGAGAACGAGAACATACTTTTATAAGTGCACATGGAACATTCACAAACATTAGTCATATATAATAGGCCTACAGAAGATTGAGCTTATTTATATCTGTTCTGAAAAGGCTCAATATTTTTCTCTGGAGATGCTTAGATACTTGGTTTTTCACTCTGGGCCAAGATAAAAACATACTTATGATGTGATCCTTAAAACCTGAAACTCCCCAGGTGGCTCCTAGAGTCATTTCATTTACTTATGATTTTAAATTGACTTTCCAGATACATTATGCACCATTTTCCCTGGTTCCCAACACCACCACCACCACCACACACACACACACACACACACACACACACACACACCCAACTAATCAACTATAAACAACCAAAAAATTCTGATTTGAATTCTCCTGGAGACAAGATTCTTTACACAGATCTTGGTTAGTCAATCCAGTGACAGAAGTCAGTCAGTCTATATGCACATCAACTCCTAGAGAGTTTGTGCATGAGATGCCTCTCCGATTCCTCCAATGATTGTCTGAGCTGTATTTTGCTGCACTTCATCTCTTTTCTTTAAATAAAAGCTGTGATCAGTAAACTCCATGAATTAGCATGCGCCATAGAGAATAGTTTTATGATGTCTGATGAATCTTTTAAATGTCTAAACTTGGAACATCTTTACAAGGCTTGAAAGAAATATTCAATACATATCAATAAATAGAAATAATGTAATACTATTGAATTAGCAGTATTAATTTACCATGTGAAATAAACTAGAAATTAATAATGAGAGCAAAATTATACCATAACCTGGAAATATAAAAATGATATTAAGCAACTCTTATGTCAAAAGGAAAACCCAAGACAAAAAATTGCAGTATTTTATTAACAGCAAACATATAAACCCAAACAAAACATAAAAACTCAAACCCAAGTCTTTGCCAAAGCAAACTTGTAAAGTCTGGGAGAGTAGACAAATTTCTCAAATGTACAAATGCCAATGTAAAGAATTAAGGTTCACAAAAAGCAGGTAAATATACCAATAAAGAAACTAATAGATTGTCAAGAATTGATTCTAAATAAATTGAAACATATAATTCAAATAACTCAGGATAATCATCTTAAGGAAAATTAGTAAACCTTAAAATTAGAAGAAAACACAGACATAAATCTAAGGAAATTTGGGAAAATGATACATAAACAAAATGAGAAGTTCGATATGGCACTAGCTATCATTAAAAATATATAATTGAAAAATAGAATAACTGAAAAATTTAATAGAGATTTTCAAAAGAACACTT
Organism: Solenodon paradoxus; assembly: GCA_004363575.1. Classification (NCBI taxonomy): domain Eukaryota; kingdom Metazoa; phylum Chordata; class Mammalia; order Eulipotyphla; family Solenodontidae; genus Solenodon; species Solenodon paradoxus. The sequence goes on from RJWH01002647.1 coordinate 129,284, forward strand.
GGCCAGCAGAAGAATCAGTAACTTGGATAACATTTGAAAATATCTTGTCTGCAGAGCAAAAATAAAACAAACAAAAAAGAGTGAAGAAAGCCAAAGAGAATTAAGGAACACAATTGAAAGAAGAAATTTATGCATTATGGGAATTCTAAAAGGAGATAAGAAAGGGAATAGGGCAGAATATATTTTAAGTCAATAATGTCTCAAAACTTCTTGAATGTGGTGGGATAAATGGACATCCATATTCATGAGACTCCAAGTATCCCAATTAGGTTAAACCCAAATAGGACTATACAAATACATATTAAAATTAACTTGTCAAAAGTCAAAGACAAATTTCAGAGCATCAAGAAAAAGAGGAGGTAAATAAAGGGACTTTTCAAAGATTATGGACAGCTTTGTAACAGAAACTTTTCATATCAAGAGAGACTGGGAAGACATTCAAAATATTGAAAGAAAATAACAGTCAACCAATTAATTCAATACTTGGTAAAGTTGTCCTTCAGAAATAATGGAAGAATACAGACTTCCCCAAATGAACTAAAGCAGAGGGCATTCATCATTACCAGACCTACCTTATATGAAATGCTAAATGGAGGCTTTGAGTAGAGAAAAAGAAACTAATTAACATAATACAAATATTAAAAATGTACCATAAATATTTCTGATAATAGTAAATATATAGTCAAGTTAAATTCTGAATTGTGGTAATAGTGTTGCATAATTTACTTATGACTCTTGTTTAAAAGTTAAAAAAATAACAAACAACAATCTGTTGTTACATAATACAAAGCAAATAATAACAGCAATAACTTAAAATGTGAAGAAGAGAAGTATAATGTTTATGAATTCTATTGACATTAAATTACTATCACTTTAAAATAAGATCCTATAAATTTAACATATTTTATGTAAATCCCATGGTAACCACAGGGAAAATTCTGTATTTAATACATAAAAGAGTACTACAAAGAAAATAAAAGATAATAATATCAAAAGACATGAAAATGCAAAAAAGAGAGTAGGATAAGAAGCAAGGAATAATGGAAATAGAAAACAATAACCAAAATGGCAATTATAAGTCCAACCAATACTTATTTTAAATATCAACATATTAAATTATCCAATTAAAAGAGACAGGATGGATAAAAACCAGATACAACTATATGCTTCCATAAGAGATCCACTTTAACCTTCAAAATGCAGACTGAGACTGAAGAGATGTCAAAAGGAGTTTCAAGAAAATAGTAATCCAAAAAATCAGGGATAGTTTTACTCAAAGCAGAGATAACTTTACTTAGAGCAGGCAAAGTAGACTTTAAGCACAAGTTTATAAATAGAGATAAAGAAGGTTAATACAGTTATAAAGAAATCAATACATTGAGAAGATATAACAATTATAAATGTTTATGTGTCTGGCACTGGAATATCTAAATATATAAAGTAAAACAAGCAGGTAAAATGAGAAATAAATAGTAATAGTAGTTAGGGACTTTTATGCAGCACTCTCAACAATGAAAAGGTTATCCAGACAGAATCAGTAATGAAATAGCAGATTTTACAATACTACAGATCAAATAGACAGGTATAGAACATTCTGACAACAGCATATTGCACACTGTTCTTAAGCATATATAAAACATTTTCAGACTATATGTTAAGCTACAAATCAATTAGAAAAAAAACATATCAAATATGAAACTAGCACTAAATAACAAGAAGAAAACTTGAAAAATTACAAACACTCCAAATTACAAACACCAAAGGCTCAAATAAGAGTTAAAGACGTTTTTAAAGTTTCTTACATTGAACAAAAAATGAAACAACATGCCAGAACTTAAGTAATACAGCAAAAGCAGTTTTAAGAGGAATGTTCATCGCTATAAACACCTACATTAAAAATCAAGATAGATTCCAAATACATTATTTAGCCCTCATATTTTAAAATAGAAAGATACGAACTATGCCAAAAATTATCAGAATAAATAAAATAAATAATTGAGCAGAAATGAATAGAACATAAAAACAATAGAGATTAATTAAAATAATTGGTTATTCGATAAGAAAAATGGATGATCCTTAGATTAACTAAAGAAAAAAAGAGGAAAACCAAATTGATAAAATTAAATTAAGAATAAGACATTACAACTGATATCACGGAGTTACAAAGTACAAGATCTCACTATGAACAACTATATGGCCAACACATGGGACAACCTAGAAATAGAAAAAATTCTTAGAAACGTAAACATTACCTAGCAGATTCATAAATAAATAGAAAATCTGAATAGACCCATTACTAGTAAGAAGATAAAATGGTGAAATACAGGCAGAGAAGCAATTTAAACATCCTAAGTTGAATACAGCATTGTGAAATAAAGAAAATTTAAAAATAAAAAATCTGAAATAAAAGTACAGGAAAAACAAGATTTAATTGATAACCAAAATCTCCTAATATTAAAAGCCCAGGACCACAAAGCTTCATTGATGATTTTTTCCAAACATTTAATGAAGAATTAATACCAATCCTTCTCAAATACTACCAAAAAATCAAAGAGAAGTTACACTCCAAAATTCATTATATGGAGCTATCGACTTCTGAATGGTTACTTGATAGGACACACTCTCAGGTCGCTCCCCACAGACACACACACACACAAATAAAAACCCAAATCACCTATTTTCCTGAGACAAACACCAAGAAATGACTGGTACTTCTGCTGGAGAGAGAGCAGCTGATGACTAATGGTGAGTGAGAGCACCCGGCAGGGATCTCAGCTAATCCACTGAGAATTTGGGATTCTCTGGCTGCACAGTGGGGTGGAGGCAAGGGATTTAGGGACCAACTTTGGAGGCAGCTAGAAGTGGGCCCAGTGGGGCTGAGATGCTGAGTCACAGAGAGCCAACTTGGAAGGGGGTGAAAAGAGAGCCAGAGCACTGGGAGCTGAGCCCACAGGGTGAAATTGCGCTGGTTGCAGCCATAACTGGAAATCAGCCAAAGAGCTGGCACCATCTTGTAAATAGAGGCAAAACTGCAGCCTGATTGCCAATCCTGGGCAAGTGAAACCTACTCAATGTCAGGGAAACTGAGCCCTCAGAAATATAAACAGAATGCTGAATAGAGCAAAGGCACAGAGAAATATGCATGAAATGATGGATCCAATTAAAAACCTAGGGGAAAATACGAATACAGCAGATGTATATAAATTACCTGAAGAGGAATTTAGGGTAACTGATTAACATGCTCATGGGAATCCAGAAATCAGTAGAGGCAGTAGACAAGAATGTCAGGAAGCAAAGAGAAGAGTTAACACAAGACATCAAACAGGTAAGAGACACAATGGGTGAATTAAAGAACTCAATCAACAATAGAATACATGATGCTTCCAATAGAATCAGTGATCAGGAAGATAGGACAGAAGAACTCAATCAAGCAAACCAGAAAAGAGACAAAACATATTCAAGAATCAAAGAGAGCATTCAAGACCTCTGTGATAATATCAAAAGGAACATTTGCATCATAGGGTCCCAGGGGAAGAGAGAGAAAAAGGAGCAGAAACCATATTTGAATAAATAATAGATGAGAACTCCCCAATTTGAAGAATGAAGGAAGCCTCCAGATCCAGGAGGCTCAAAGAGTTCCTAATAAAAGAAACCCAAACAGAAATACACCTAGACACATCGCCATCAAAATGTCAAAAATTCAAGATAAAGAAAGATTATTAAAAGCAGCCAGAGAAAAGTGTGTCACATACAGAGGAGCCCCTATAAGATTATCGGTGGACTTTTCGAATGAAACTCTACAGCCCAGAAGGAAATATATTATTCAAAGTGCTGAAAGAAAAGGAGTTTCCACCTAGGATACTATATCCAGCAAGATTATCATTCAGAACTGAAGAAATGATAAAAAGCTTTTCTGATAAACAAAAGTTACAGTTGTTCATCACCACAATATCAGCTTTGCAAAAAATACGAAAAGATGCTCTATAAAGTGTAAAGAAACTCCACAGAAAAATAGTATGATAGCAGATATTCAAAGTGGGAGGAAGAAAAGAGAACAAAAATGAGGATAGTTAGAATGAGTATAACACAAATATGTTCTCAAATAAAATTAGGTAGTAAACATGGAACTGTGAATGCTAACTTCAGGGTAACCTCAAAATACATCACCATGGAGAAAGTAAAGAAGAAAACGAAAGGTGAAAACAATAAAAAAATAACTGCACCCATCCAACCTAAAAAGAGAAAGAGAACAAAGTCATCATCTGGAGCAACATACAGAAGATAAATTATAAAATGACACTAAGCAAATATATATCAATAACACCCTAAACTTAATGGACTGAAAAAGAGTTCTAATAGAGCAATTCACCTACGTTCATTGGAGATGTTGATCTGTGATTTTCTTTGTTGCTGGAGTCTTTGTCAGCTTTTGTTATCAGTGTGCTGTCTCATGGACAGTGTTTGGGAGTGCTCTCTGTTCTTCAAGATTTTTGGAGGAGTCTGGGTTCTCTGAGGTTTGATGAAATTCATTGCAGGGGGACATCTTGTCCTGGGCTTTTGTTTTGGGGGAGAATTTTGATTGCTTCTCTCATTTCTTTTCTTGTAATTGTTCTATGGGACCTATTCAAGAACTTGGCATATTACCTTATTTAAGATAAGTCTATGATGTAGATTTTATTATCCCAATTTTATAGATGAGAAAACTAAAGCTAAGAAATCTTCCTAAGTATACAAGTGTCAGAGCCAAGGTTAAAATTTATTTTTTATGCCCAAATTCTGTGTGCTTAACATTTTTCCAGTTTAGTTTGAATGTTATTGCTATTGTTTTGTTTGGAAATGTAACACTACCTAAAATTGTTGAATTTTACTTTCATCATGCTAAGTATTTTTCTTTTTAGTTATCTTACTCTTCTTGATAATTCCAATTTTTAACTCTTCTAAATTAAGGAGTTGTGACTCAAGCTTACATTATGAATTTTATATATTCTACTATATTCATTTTAAAGTCCAATTGTTTGAGAAATATCCAATATATTGTAACTCCCCTGAGTTTCTTTTTCAAGTTAGTATTTAATAAGTTATATTCTTTTCTTGGGCTTAAAAAATCAAAACAAAAAATATGTAACGGTAAAGGAAACTAAAACTCTGGTGATGGGTATGGTATGAAATGCATGCAGAGTGAGGTGTGAATTCACTATCCTAAAAAGCATATAGGATGTGAAATTTAAAAATTTGCATAGTATATAAACATATATGCATAACGATAATATAATGAATATCTATATACCCACCATATTGTTCAATTTTACCTGTTTTGAAATGTATGTAAATTTTAAGAAAGCACGTAAATAAGTAATTTTGGAAAGAAAAAAAATCTACAGGAGTGAACTGTATGCATACCAGAAAATGTGCATGTCAAGTCAGCCTATATCCTCCCTGTTCTTTAAGCAAAATCCTTATTATCTGAAACAAGCCAGCAGAAATGGAAATGAATTCATGTAGATTATCAACATATACTTGTGGAATTAATAAAAGAAGGTATACATGAAAAAACTCATTTTATGAGGTCAGTATTGTGATACCAAAACCAGGAAAGGTCATTACTAGAAAACTACAGATCGATATATCCCTGTTGAATAGATGGAAAACAAAATATTAGCAAATTAACTTCAGTAGCATAGGAAAAGAATCATTCACCATAATCAAGTGAGATTTACCCCTGGGATGCAAGGATCAGTTAAATATTGAAATGTGATATGGTACATTGGTAGAATGAAAGAAAAGAATCATGATTATCTCAACGGATTTAGGAAAAGCATTTGACATAATTCAACATCTGTTTATGAGAAAAAAACCTCTTACCAAATTAGCCTTAGGAGGAAATTCAACATAATAAAGTCTACACAAGACAATCCTGCAGTTAATATCATATTCAGTATTGAAAGTTCGAAAATGTTTCCTCTAACTTTAGGAACAAGACAAGGATGAGCATTCTTACCACTCCTGTTTGACATAGTACTGGAAGTCCTAGCTAGTGAAAATAGAAAAGAGAAAGAAAAGTTATCAGAATTGGAAGGGAGAAAGTAAATTTGTATTTGCAGATAACATGATTTTATATAGAGATAATTCTAAATACTAACCAAAGAACTGTTAGGTATAATCAATGAATTAAAAAGGTATCAGTATAAAAATTAATATTCAAAAATTTGCCACACTCTGGAGGACAAGCAGTTAGGTCAATCACCTTGAAAGGAACCCAAGCCACATACCCTTTGTTTTGAGTCCTGGGTCCAGAAGGAAACAACCAGGTGAACAGGTAAATGAAAGTAAAATAAAAATGCTTCTTCCTCACATCTCTTCGTGCCTGCCTGCCTTCATTCCTGCCTGCACTTTTTCTTTAGAAAAAATCTGTAGCAGTTTTAGACATGAACAATGAATCTTAAGAAAACTGAGGAAATTGATTTTACAATAGTATCAAAATTGATAAAATACTTAAGAATGATTTAACCAAAGAAATTAAAGATCTATACAATGAAAACCATAAGATATTGATAAAATAAGTCAGACAAATAAATTGAAATTCACCTTATGTCCATTGATTGGAAGAATTAACATTGTTACAAGTTCATACACCAAAAGCCACTTGTAAATTCAATGAAATACTGATCAAAATTCCAATGGCATGTTTATGAAGAGAATAAAGTACCCCTATAATTTATATGAAAACCCAAAGATCTCAAATTCTATAACCGAAGAATCCTGAGAAGAAAAAACAAAGTAGATTTCATCATATTCTGATTTCAAGGTATACTCTAAAGCTATAGTAATCAAAACAATATGGTATATTAACATTAAAACAGGCAAATATATCGATTGAACAGGGTCTTGAGTTCAGAAATCGACCCTAGCATATCCAGTTAACTCATATTTAACGGAGTTAAAAATACTCATTGTAGAAAAGACAGTTTCTTCAGTAAATTTTGTTGGAATAATTGCATATTCACATGTAAAAGAATGAAACTCTACCTCCTATCTTACACCATTTATAAAAATTGACTCAAAATGGATTAAAGTTTAAAATGGTAAGATCTGAAATATGAAACTTCAAGAAGAAAAAATAGGAATAAATCTCTTTGACATGTGTCTGGATAGTGACTCTTTAGATTTATATCGAAAGATATGGCACCAGAAACAAAAATAAATGAAATACATCAAGCTATTAGGATTCTACACAGCAAAAGAACCCATCAAAAGTGAAAAGACAGCATATGGAACAGGAAAAATTACTTTCAAACTATCTGATAAAGGATTAATATCTAAAGTATATAAAGAACACACACAACTCAATAATAACAACAGCAACAACAATAAACAAAGTAAAAATGGGCAAACCATGCCCTGGTGGAGTAGCAGTTATGTCTGTTGCCTCCAGCTGAGAGCACAATCCACATACATCTCAAGAACCTTGGTTGCAAGAATAGTTCAACATGTACAAGTCAATAATATTACACACTACATCAACAAAAAAGAACAAAAACCACATGATCATTTCAATTATATAAAAAAGCATTTGACAAGATTAAACACATCTTTATGTTAAAAAACACTCCAAAATGGTATATGTGGAACGCACATCAACATAATAAATGCTATACATGGCACTCACAGTCAACATCATACTCAAGGGAGAAAATGGAAAGCCTTCCCTCTGAGATATGGCAAAGACATCCACTCTCACCACTACTATTTAATACAGTGTGTTAAATCCTGGCAAACGTAATCAGAGATGAAAAAGACTTAAAAGGTATTCAAACTGGAAAGGAAAGAGTGAAAATATCACTATTTGCAGATGACATGATAATATAGAGAACCCCAAAGACTCCAGTAAAAAGCTACTAGAAGTAATAAACACATAAGAGTAATGGGCTACATAATTACTGTTCAAAATATGCTGCATTTACATATGCCAATAATTTAATTGCAGATAGACAATTCAGGAAAATAATACCATTTCAAATTGCATCAAAAAGAATGACATACTTTAGAATAAATTTAGCCAAAGAAATGGAAGACCCATTGTTAAAGGAAATAGAAGATTGCACAAAGAAATGGAAAGATAGTCCATGCTCATGGATTCAAAGAATTGATGTAGTTAAAATGGCCATATTACCTAAAACAAGATATAGATTTAATGCTATCCCCAACAGAATCCCAAAGGATTCTTCACAGATAGAGAACAAAAAAATCTTGAAATTCAAAATCCTAGTGCCAGGATCACTCCTAGGAACAGGGGAGAGAAGGGGGGGGTTGCCTCTGGAATTTGAAAAACTCAGAGTGAGTGAATTGATAGAAAGGTGGGGCCAGGGAGCCAACAATCTCATGAACTGAGAGCCTTGAGTACCGTATCATCCACCTATTTATTGAGCTCATACAAGGAATTGCTTCAAGCAGCTTATTCAGTTTTATCATTGCATTGGATTTGCTTATGCAGCCTTTTGTTTTTTAACTACGTAGCTGTATCTATCTTGTTTTTGGGAGTGAATAGTTACAGGAACACTGCCCCAGTGCTTTCCCATGGTGGCCTTCACCTGATGCTCCAGGCCTGGTATTCCTGATGTTCTGTCAACTCCCACTTGGTCCTTGCTCTACTTTCTGCCCCCAACAACCTAGGATAGTAAAAGCATTCCTGAGGAGAAAGAAAAAACGAAATTATCAGAGTGTCCAAGATGGTAAACCGGTAGGAGCTGAATCTTGACTCCTCCCCACAGAACAATTAGGAATCACCTATTTTGCAGAAACAAATGCTGTGGGAAAACAGGACTAGAAGCTTTAGAGCAAGCAGCACCATTCACCACCATAAAGAGAGGTGAAAATATCAGAGTTCGGAGCTACATTACAGATTCCAACCTCAGGAAATATGGTAGTGTCAGAAGGGGTGAAGCCTCAGGAAGAACCAGGCCTTCCAGAATATCTCTCTGGGGCAGGAGAGGAGAGCTCACCAAACGGGACCAGAGACACGAAGACACAGGCAATCTTGGCATAGGATGGAAGACCTATTACCCTGGTGGACTGAGTAAGAACCCCTGATGGAAATTTGCAAAGAAGACTGAAAAAAAAGAAGGCAACTATGGGAATCCCCAACCCAAACCTCCTCCCTCCATATTGCTCTGCCTCTACAAGACCCACCCACAGAAAATTCCACCCCCAGTTTAAAGGTTCCTGAAACAGCATCTCTGAAAGAAGAGATATACCTGAAGTGGGGAACAGAAACAACTACCAACAGGTTCCACCCTGTGAGTAGAAGCAGAACTTCAGCCTGATTGTGGGCCAATAATAAGGCAGTCATTATCTTTCAGATATATGATGCTGGGAGAAGGCTCTCCATCCCCCACACAAACTCCAATCTCATAGACTGAACTCTGGGTCCCCAACACAGGCTCCACCTAAGAACTTCAACATATTTATCCAGTGGTGAGTCACACAACTTAAGAACTCTCAGTGTTCAAATCAAGATCCAGGATTATTTGGTGCAAACTGACATCCTACACAAAGCCGTCACTTCAGGAAAACATAAACCACAGAAATAAAAACAGAATGCCAAACAGAGTGAAGACACAAAAAAATACACATGAAATAATGGATTCAATTAAAACCACGGTGGGGGGAGCTGAATGCAAAAGACATATGTAAACTACCTGAGGATGAATTTAGGACTACAGTGATCAACATACTCATCTAAGTCCAGAAAAACAATAGAAGAAGAAACGAAGCAAGATATTAGAGAAATAAAGAACACAATAGCTGAACTAAAGAACTCAATAGAAGAATTCAAGAGCAAGATGTATTAAGTCTCCAACAGAATAAGTGAGCTAGGGGAAAGGAGAGAGGAATGCACTCAAACAAACCAGCAAAGAGAAAAAATAATGAAAAGAAGTTAAGAAAATATTCGAGATATATCAGATAATATCAAAAGAAAGAAATTCGCATCATAGGGGTCCCAGAGAAGGAAAGAGAGAAAAGGTGATATAAAAACTGTATTTGAAAAAATAATAACAGAATTTCCCTAACGAGGGATGAAACAAGCCTCCAGATCTAGGAAGCTCAAAGAATTTCAAACAAAAGAAACCCAAGCAGACCTAACCAAGACATATTGTCATCAAATTGCCAAAAATACTAGATAAAGAGAGAATTCTAAAAGCAGCTAGAGGAAAATAAGTCACACACAAAGGATTCCCCATAAAATTATTGGCAGATTTCTCAACTGAAACTCTACAGGACAGAAGGGAATGACATGACATATTCAAAGTGCTAAAAGAAAAGAATTTTCAACCTAGGATACTATACCCTGTGAGATTAACATTTGGAACTTAAGGAATGATAAAAAATCTTTTCAGATATGTAGAAGTTAAAAGAATTCATCACCACAAAACCAACTCTACAGAAAATACTAAAGGAAGCAGTATAAATTGTAAAGAAACTGTTAAAAACAGTAAGACAACAAAATATAAAAAGTGGGGAGGAGGACAGGAGAATCAAAATGTGGATGACTAGAATGAGTGCAAAATTAATCTTTCAAATTAAAATATGAATAAACATAAAACTCTTAATGCAAACCTGAGGATTACCTCAAAATACATTTCCAGGGGAAAAGCAAAGAATTTCAAATTAAAACATAATTGCACCCAACCCACCTAAAAAGAGAAAGAGAACATAGGCAGTGTGCCACAACACCTAGAAGATAAATTACAAATTGACAATAAACAGCTACATATCAATAATCTCCCTAAATGTTAATGGATTGAAGTCACCAGTCAAATGACACGGAGTGGCCCAATGGATTAAAAACCTTAACCCAAACTTCTGCTACATTCAGGAAACTCACTTTCATTTAATAGCTAAATATATGTTCAAGGTCGATAGTTGGAAGGCAGTCCTACAGTTTAATGGCAACAAAAACAAAAACAAAAAAAAGAAGCAGGAACAGTCATTAGATAAAAGACTTCCAAGTAAAAAGCATAATAAAAGACAGAGATAGACATTATATATAATGATCACGCAGTCAATCCAGCAAGAAGATATAATGCTCATTAACATATATGCACCAAATGAAGAAGCATCAAAATACATAAAGCAAGTATTATTAGAACTGAAAAGAGACATTAAGCAACACAATAACATTATAAAACTTGAACACCCCACTTGCAACTATGGACCAGATCAATGAGGCAGATAATTAACAGTGAAATAGCAGCTTTAAACGACCATTTGGAGCAATTAGGTCTAATAGTCCTATACCAAACACTACATCCAATGACTACAGCATCTGCTTTCTTCTCAAATGTTCATGGAACGTTCTTAAGGATACATCATATATTGGGACACAAAACACGTCTCAACAAATGTACAAATATTGACATAATACCAAGCATTTTCTCTGACCACTATGACTTAAAAGTAGAAATCAACCACAAAAAGACAGCTAGACGACTCCAAATGAATTGGAGACTAAACAATACACTTCGGAATGATTCTTGGTTAAAAGAGAAATTCGAAGAAGAACCTACAAAATACTTAGAGAAAAATGAGAATGAACACATGAGCTACAAAAGGAGTACTAAGAGGGAAGTTCATTGCAATTCGGGTCTACCTCAAGTAACAAGAAAAATCACAAATAAATAATCTAACCATACATTGAACGCAACTAGAGAAAAAACAATTAAAGCCAAAAATAAGTAGGAGAAAGGAAATAACAAAATTCAAGTAGAAACAAACAAAACAGAAAACAAGAAGACAATCCAGAAGATCAAAGAAACAAAAAATTGGTTCTTTGAAAAAATAAGCAAAATGGACAAACAACTGGCTAGGTTCACAAAGAAAAAGGAGAGGAAACCTTTCTCATGTAGAATCAGAAGTGAAAGAGGTGAAGTTACAACAGATAGCACAGAAAAGCAAAACGTCATAAGAAATACTAGAACACTTTTAAGGTAATAAATGGACAACCTCAAGGGTGTCGACAGATTTTTAGAAAAATACAGTCTACCAAGACTGAACTTGGAAGAATTGGAATGATGGCAGAACAATCACAAGCAAGGAAATTGAAGAGGTAATTAAAAATCTTTCTAAATATGAAAGTCTAGCTAGGACCAGATGGTTTTACCTTGAAAAAATTAATACCTATTCTTCTCAAACTCTTCCAAAATATTGAAGAACAGGAGACACTTCTCAACACTTTCCATGAGGCTAACATCACACTAATAACAAAAACTGAGAAATGTAACTAAGAAAGTAAATCTCTAATGAAAATACATAAAAATTGCGAACAAAATATTGGCAAGCTGAATCTGACAATGCATCAAAAGGATCATCCATTATGATCAGTGGGATTGATCCAAGGGATACAAATATGGTTCAAAATACATAAATATATTAATGTAATACACCATATCAACAAGAGCAAGGGGAAAAACACATGATGTAGAGAAAGTTTTTGGCAAGATCCAAAATCCACTTATGATCAAAACCCTGCATAAAATGTGCATAGATGGTGCAAACCTCAGTCTAATAAAGACTATGTATTATAAACTCGCAGTTTTCATCAAGTCAATGATGAAAACTTAAAAGCATTTTGGGAGGTGGTCAAGATGGTGACATGTTGGCTCCCTCTCCATAGAACAACTAGAAATCACCTATTCCTCAGACACACATTGAGGAAGGGCTGACCTGTGGGCTACAGGCACAGTGGCAGCAATCACCACCACAAGGGCAAGTGAAGATATCAAGGGTCAGCTGCATTGTGGATTCAGGACTCCCAACCTTGTGGGGTCGGGGGTGAAGGTGGGGGTTGAATCACTGGGAAGAACCAAGCCTCCCAGGAGTAGCCCTGAGGGCAATGGAGAGCCCACTCAGCAGGACCAGGACATGGAGTCAGGAGAGAGAGCTTTGGCAGATGGCAGAAGGAGAAACAGCACCCAGTGGTCTGAGCAGAAGCTCTCTGAAGGAAAATTACACAGGGCACCAGCATAACAGAAAATCAACTAGGAGACTCCCCCATCCTCATCCTCTTCCACCATAATGCTCCAGAGCTGCAGGACTCATCCACTGGAACTTCCACCCTCAGGTTTAAAGAAAGAAGAGAGTTCCAAAAGGAAGGAACCTTCAAGATTACCCACATTGTCACCCTGTGGATGGAGACAAAGCTGCAGCCTGATTGCTGATTGTGGGCCAGTGATGAGGTGGCCATTATCATTCAGAGCTGGAACACTGGGGGATGGTTCTACATCTGCCACACAAACTCCAATCCCATAGGCTGAACTCTTGGGTCTCAACACAGAGATTTATGTGCCCCATGTGTATGGCAGACCAATTCACAATAGCTAAGGACTGGAAACTACTTAAATGTCCAATGTTAGTTGAATGGATAAAGAAGATGTGGTATATATAAACGACGGAGTACTACACAGTCCTCAAAAGAGATAAAATCCTGTCATTTGAATTAACATGGATGAATACAGAGAGGATTATGCTAAGTGAAATTAGTCAAAAGAAGAGAGAACCAAGATGATATCACTCATAAGTGGAAAGTGAATAGAAAAAACAAAGGAACAGATGAAACAAAACCACCCTTGGACACTTGCAATAGAACTGAGGTTATCAATAAGGAATGGTACATGGGGGTACATGTGGTGGTTGGGGTCACTGGACAATGTTAAAGAACACTTGGTGATTTGGTGGAGGGCAAGGTGTGTTGACATACATATGAGTAATGGGGAAACTGCACATATGGGGAACCCACGCATGTGAGTTTATTTTAATTTGTAAAAGAAAACTACTGCAATAAAATACTAAAGAAAAAAATGAAGATATCATGCTCCCTTATTTCAAATTCTAGTACAAAGCAATCAAGACAGCATGGCACTGGAATAAAAACAAAATATATAACATTGGAACAGAACTGAGATCCCAGAAATAAAACTGTACATTATGAATACTTCATTTTTGAGAAAGGACTCAAAAACTTATAATTAGGGAAGGATAATCTCTTCAATAAATGATGTCAGGGAAACTGGACAGCCACATGCAAAAGGTAGAAACTAGATTACTATGTAATATCACACACAAAAATTCATTCAAAATGGATTAAAGACTTAGAAGTAAGGCAGGGAATCATAAAATACATAAAATACAACATAGACAAAACACTACAGGACACTGATCAAAGAGATGTCTTTTGGAACTTGACTCCAACAGCCAGAGAAATAAAATCCAGTATAAACAAATGGGATTATATCAGCATAAAAAACTTCTTCACAGTGAAAGAAACTCACATCCAAACAAAAAGACATCATACTGAATTGAGAAGATTTTTGCACACCACATGTCTGACAAGGGGTTAATATCTAAAATATGTAAATAACTCATAAGACTCATTAACAAAAAGCTACTAATCCAATTAAAAATGGGCAGATGACCTCAACAGACACGTCTCTAAAGAGGACATACAAAGGGCCAGCAGGTACATGAAAAGATGTTCTACTCTTGTCACTAGGAAAATGCAATGAAAATAACAATAAGATATCATCTTACACTGTGAGAATTTATCATCCAAAGGAATGGAAACAAGTGTTGGAGAGGATGTGGAGAAAAATGAAATCTTATATACTGTTGGTGGTAATTAAAATGTTGTAAACATTTTGGAAAGCAGTATGGAAATTCCTCAAATAACTGAGAATGGAAATTGCATATGATCCAGTTATTTCTTCACTGGGCATTTACCTTAAAAACACAGCAATTTATTTGAGGAGATACATGTATTCCTATGCATTATTTACAATAGGCAAGAATTGTAAAAAACTTAAATGTCCTTTCACAGATGAATAGATAAAGGAGATATGGGGAGGAAAAAAGATGGCATCTATGGATATTGTGCACTGAGACACTGCACAGAAAAAAACCCTGGTTTTTCAGAGCCAACACAGAAAAAAGGACTTTCCTGCTTCAGCATTGGCCAGAACACTCAGAGAACAGAAAGACTCCAACAGCTGGCTCTACAATTGGGTAAGAAGTGTGGGGATTCAGTGGAGATTTCAGGGGCAAAGGGAAGCTCCCAGAACAGGAAGTTTGGTGGTACACACATGGTCTATGTTTTACCATGCCAATGTCAGCTGGAGCTACTTGGGCTGATCTGACATTCTAAAGAGATTGCAGAATAGTCACTCTGACCTCCAGCGCCAACCTGGTCTTTGCACCAGCAGTGATCCCATTGCTGTCTTACTCTTCTCTGATGGAAACTGCAGAAGCAGCCCCATTAATATCTAGGAGCAAAATTCAGTCAGTCAGAGCAGCAAGCCTGGGTCAAACTGAGATGGAGAGGGGTTTCTGTGATTGTTGCCCATGAACTCTTGGCTAGAAAAATCCCAGAAGGAGAAAATTGGAGGCAGAAAGAACAAGAGCATACAGGTGCTTCACAGGATCCACTACACACTCTCAGGCTTGGGCCCCCTGGGAATCAGGATCCAGTGGCTAACACCCAATAGGAGCATCCTGTGGAAAGAACTTGATTCTATGGTTTGGTGAATACAAGGGACCTAAGCACAAACAGCAGGTTCAAGTCACATAGGCCCTGCCAGCAGAGTTCTACAAGCAAAACAACCCTACCCTCACTCTCAGTCAGGCTGCAAAATCTACACACTCCCAGATGATCACCACACTCCCACTCCATGCCCATCCCCCACTTGGTAGCCATCATCACTTCCTGACACAGCAGAACACACTATGGAAGTCTGTAAGCATCAAAAATATAAAATAAAACAAAATAGAGCACCCTCTGGCAGAAAAAATAGCAGTAGAGCAACAAAATCCCAAATAATGGGGGAAAATAAAAATCACAACTTGAAAACCTCAATGATATAGAACTATGGAATGAGAATAATACAAATGGATTAAAGGATTAGTGATGAAGAGGACAGTAATCAGAAAGGAGCCAAGAAGAAGAAGAAAGAAGAATTAAATGCAAAAATGAAGACACACTCAGAGAACTATCTGACACCATCAGAAAAGGCAACATTAGAATATTGGGTATCCCAGAAGGTGAAGAGAAAAAGAAGGGACTAGAGAGCATATTCAAGGAAACAATTGCTGAAAATTTCCCAAACCTAGAAAGAAATGTAGATACAGGTCAATTAAGCAAACAAAACACCTAACTATATAAACCATGAACATATCAATCACAAACAAGGAAATTGAAACAGTGATCAAAAACCTTCCCCAAAACAAAAGCACTGGACCAGACAGATTCACCAGCAAATTCTACAAAGCATTCAAAGAATTAATTCCAATCCTCCTTAAACTGTTGCAAAAAATAGAAGATGGAAAACTTGCAAACACTTTTTATGATGCCAATATTACACTGATTCCAAAACCAGATAAAGACAGCACTGAAAAAGAAAACTACAGTGATATCCTTAATATTGACGCAAAAATTCTCAGCAAAGTACTAGCAAACTGAATTCAGCAACACATAAAATGAATTATAAACCATGATCAAGTGGAATTTATTCCAGGGATGCAAGGATGGTTCAACATACACAAATCAATACATGTGACACACTATCAAAAAAGAACAAAAACCACATGATCATCTCAATAGAGACAGACAAAGCATTTGACAAGATTCAACACCCTTTTATGTTAAAAACTCTCCGAAAGTAGGTATAGAAGGAATGTAATTCAACAAAATTAAGGCTATATATGATAAGCCCACAGCCAACATTGTCAATGGAGAAAACTGAAAACTTCCCTCTAAGATCAGGGATAAGACAAGGGTTTCCACTCTCACCATTACTATTCAATATCGTGTTGGAAATCCTGGCCCATGTAATCAGACAAGAAAAAAATATAAAAGGTAACCAAATAGAAAAGGAAGAAGTGAAACTATTACTTTTAACAGATGGCATGATAATATACATAGAGAACCCCAAAGACTCAAGTAAAAAGCTACTAGAAATAATGAACAAATAAAGTGGTAGGCTGTAGAATTAATATTAAAAAATCTGTCACATTTCATTATACCATCAATGAAAACACAGAGAACTAAAGAAAACAATATCGTTTACAATTGCACCCCCCAAAATGAAATACCTTGCAACAAACTTAACTAAAGAAGTGAAAGACCTATATTATGAGAACTATAGGGTATTGCTAAAATAAATAGATGACACAAAAGAAATGGAAAGACATTCCATGCTCATTGATGGAAATTATCAACATAATCAAAATGACCATACTGTCCAACACAACATACAGATTCAATGCTATCCCCATCAAAATTCCAAAGACATTCTTCACAGACATAGAACATAAAATAATGAAATTTATTTGGAACAACAAACAACCCGGGATAACAAAAACAACCCTCAAGAAAAACATCAACAATGGAGGAGTCATGCTCTCTGGCTTTGAACTCTACTACAAAGCAATAATTAAAACAGCATGGTACTGGTATAAAAGTAGAAAGACAGATGAATGGAACAGAATTGAAAGCCAAGCCCAGAAATAAACCCAAATATATATGGACACCTAAGTTTTGACAAAGGAGTCAAAAAGTTACAATGGGGGCAAAGACAGCCTCTTAAATAAATTGTGCTGGGAGAAGTGGACAGTCATACACAAAAGGTTGAAACTAGACTACTACCTAACACCATACACAAAAATCAGCTAAAAATGGATTAAAGACCTAGACATAAGACCAGAAATGATCAAATACATAGAAAGGCTGGAGGCAAAACATTATTGGACATAGACTTAA
The DNA here is from genome assembly GCA_004363575.1 of Solenodon paradoxus. NCBI lineage: Eukaryota > Metazoa > Chordata > Mammalia > Eulipotyphla > Solenodontidae > Solenodon > Solenodon paradoxus. The sequence goes on from RJWH01002647.1 coordinate 147,087, forward strand.
GAGATATCTTTGGCAACTCAATTCCCATTGCAAGGAAAATAAAATCCAGAACAAACTAATAGGATTACATAAAAAAAGTTTCTACTCAGCAAAAGAAACACATAAAAGCAAAAGGGCATCCAACTGAATGGGAAAGGATATTTACCTCTCGCACCTCAGATTAGAGGTTAATATCTGTGCTTACAAAGAACTCATAAAATTGGACAACAAAAATACAAGAAATCCAATAAAAAATGTGCTAATGAACTTAATAGACACCTCTACAAGGAAGACATACAAATGGCCAACAGGTTCACTGCTTCTCTTGTCATCATGGAAATGCAAATCAAAACAACAATAAGATATCACCTCGCACCAGTAAGAATGTTTATTATCCCCCGAAAAACCCAAACAATAAGTGCTGGAGAGGATGTGGAGAGAAAGGAACTCTAATTCACTGCTGTTGGGAATGTAAAGTGTTGCAGCCATTCTAGAAAGCAGCATGGAGAGTCCTCAAAGAATTGAGAACAGAAATTCCATGATCCAGTTATTCCCCTACTGGGCATTTTATCCTAAAAACACAGAAACAATTATCAGAGGAGATATATGCACCCCCATGTTTATTGCAGCACAATTCACAATAGGTAAGAAGAGGAAACTACCTAAATTCCCATCAACAGAGGAGTAGATAAAGGAGATGTGGTACATAAGCACAATGGAATATTATGCAGCCATCAAAAGGGAAAGACCCTGCCATTTGCAACAACATGGGTGGACTTGGAGAGAATTATGCTTAGTGAGATAAGCCAACAGGAGGACAGAGACATCATGTGCTAGAACTCATATAGTGTGTAAAGAGAAAACAAATGCACATCATAAATTAAACAACACCAAAAGTGGGGGGAGAAAGAACACTATTCTAAACAACTATGGATTCTTAGTGATGGGAGACAAAAAGGCAAATCATGGGGTACCAAAGAGGGGTGGGGGAAATGGGATGAAGGGAATTAACTGTAAATGAAGGGAAAAGGGGAATATTAGTAAACCTACTGTGCTATATGTAAATGTAAAAATACTATTTTGTATAGCTCTAAAGAAGTTAATATAAAAACACAATATCCCTTCAATAATAAAAAATAAAGCTAAAAAGAAGATATGGTATGTATGCAAGATGGAATACTATGCAGCTATCAAAAGGGAGAAATCCTACAATGCAGCTACATGAATGAACCTAGAGGAAATTACGCTGTGAGATAAGGTAGAAGAAGAAAGACAGATATCATATGGTATGACTCATATGGAGATATAGAAATAACAAGCAAATAAATTAAATGATAATAGACTTCAAAATTAAATAGCAATAGAATACTAGGGAAAAAGCAAATTACAGGGTGCAAGAAGAGATAGGGGAGGAATGGAGGCAAATGGGGGGGGAAAGGATTAATTAAAGGAAAAAAGGTAATAGTGGTCAACTTACTATATTTTATGCATATATAAATTTGCTATCGTGTATACCTAAAATCTAGTTAATTTTGAAAAGCAATATACCTTCAATAAAATCAATTGCTAAAAAGAATAAGGATATTCATTTTACATTCACTTAACATTATATATAGATTACATAAAATGATGTATTAGAAGATTATTCAATGCAGTTAGACACAAGAAAGCAATTAGAGTACATAAACTTGGAAAAGAAGAGTCAAAATTGCTTTCTTCTGTAAATGTTATCAAAAATTAATGGAAAATTATTATGAATAATAAGACTTTACTAAAGTATCACAATGAGGCAGCCATGATAAGAGCTAGGAGAGGAAGAACCCCTCCCTTCTTTCATTGACTCTTTTTAACGTTAACTAGTACTCAGTTAAAATAACTGACTTTAGAAATCATTAGTTTCCTTATTGTGAGGAGAATTCTGGTTAAGTTTCTTTTCTCCCCATTGAAATTATCATGATGACTATGTTCCAACTTGATCACTCCATTTCTCTTTTTCTCTAAGAAACCTTATGATTAATAAATTTCTGCTTCTCTCAGATTAAGGAAGAAGTAAGTCCCTGGGCTAAAACATAATAATAAGCAATTAACCCTGGGTATTACTGCAAGAAGTGGTTGCCAAGCAAGAGAAATTTTATCTTGCTTACTGCTGCCATCAGTTGACCAGCCTCAGACTAAAGCTGTAGTGCAGTTACTGAGTAAGCCATTGATTGGCTAAAAAGTGCTTCACAGAATCAGTTCTCTGGGTCATTCATAAGTTAGGTTCATGCCTGGGGAGCAGTTCACAAACAGTCCAAGGAGCCAGGTTTGCAATGCCCAGACAGGAGTGGAGTTGGGGGACAAACATTATGAATAACTAAAAAAGGATACTTCTTGCACCTCTTTCTTCCTGCCTACCTGTTGTCTGCCTGTTGTTTTCATTTCTGCCTGCATGATTTCCTCTTCCAAAAAAAAAAGAATCAGCTCAAGATAACCCAAATGGATAGCACAGGAGTCTGGCCCCTTTTGCTATCTTCCTATGTGTGGGCCCTAATAAAGTCTTTTATAAGGCATGTGTTGGCTTTTGGATAATATTTTATTATGGAACACCAAAGAACTCATGGAATCCTTTGGCAGAGAAATGGATGGTTACAAGAACTTGATATTAACATTCAGTTAGTTGTCAAAAGGCTTCATATACACAATGAATACTTAGAATATAAAATATTATGTCTTATATTCAGAAGAAAAAATCCAAATAAACAAAACCATATTAAAAATATCTTGAAGATACAGGGATAGCTAGGCTGACCATACCTATTGTTTTAAATGAGACAGTACAATTTTATTCACATTTTGATTGTCCCATGGTTTTAATGTTGTGAATTTTGTCCCATTATTAATTAACCAAGGCCATCTTTAAAGTGGGTCATAAAGGGCAGTTGGGTTGCCCCAGACTCAATCTGTTGATGGAGCCCCAAAGCATCTTCCCCCTTTGCTCTGTGTTAAAGACTGCCCTGGCCAGAGCTGACTTTGATGGGTTATAGCCACTACTACTGTTTTCACCCTCTGTGAGTAAACAGGAACTCCAGGAAAAGAATTTCCTGCCACCCACCTATTTCTTCAAAGGGATCAGAACTCCACATCATGGATGAGTTGCAGGTAAGTACTACGGGTATTATTTCTGGCACTGTGGGGGCTGTCTCTGACATTGCGGGGCTTATTGGGTATTTCTTCCATGGTTGTGGTTAAAATAGCATGTGTTTTAGGCAGGACATTACAGCAGGGCTTATAGGGACATAAAATTTGTTTTCCCCTAAGGTGCCAAAATTTCTTGCACTGGCCATGGCATTTGTGTAAAGTCCTGCCAGACCATACGTCATTATTATGCAATAACCGATAGGCATTCATAGTACTTACTCGTTGCTGACCTGCCTGCTCTGATCCTGCTTGGATTTCTCTGCCTCCTCTTCTCCGAGTCACCATGGCATAACCCCATGCCACTTTTTGCCATTCATTGTCCCATTTTTGTCTCAAGGTAATATGGTCAGCCTGGGGAGAGCCTAAAAATACAACAAAAACATACCATCACTTTTTACCCTGGAATTAGACAAAATGAATGTAAACATCTGTTGGAAGATTAAACAAGAAATACCAAAAGATTTCAAAGAAGAAAAGCAATGAATGAGGACTAACATTTTCAAATATTGATATTGAGGGGACTAAAACAGAACACTCCAATTTTCTCAAAATTCATCTCTTGTACATTCCCCACTCATAAAGAGCCAAGGACAGTGGAGAACAGCCCCAGAGACAAAGAAGCTCCAGTTTTTCTAAAACTTTAACCCTTCCTTTCATCAAAGAAGTTATCTGCCACTCCCTGGGTCTCCACCCATCTCCTAATTCAAAATTGTCCTTTGCTTATATTCTCTAGAAGAATACAGAAAGGGGAGGGTTTTCTTTTTAATTGTTGAGAGTAAGGAGATGAGTCATTCCTCCTTGCAATGTGGTGATCCGCTCCTGTCTTCTCTGAGAACCCAGATCCCCTTTCCATGCTTTGGCTCAGGATACAAATGCAGGTCTACTCCAGCTACCTCAGAATTTACCATGTAATTCTCCATACATATGTTATTAAATTTGGGATTTTTCTATTACTAATTGTCCCTAATGTTAATTTTTTCATTAGTACAGTTTATAAAGAACCTCAGAGAAATGGGGGAAATTTTCTTTTGACTCTCACAAAGTCAACTAGAAAGCCTCTACAATTGAAATCATATGGTATTTAATACATAAATTGATTAAGAGGGGAACTTGAAAATATTTCCTTGATGATTTAAATGGCAGTTACATTTTTTCAATGGAGTAATTCTCCCTCTGTTCCTTCCTATGACAAAATTCTCAAATATAACCACGATTCCGAATTATATTCCCATATCTTCCATATGTCTAAACTTCATGTAACTGTAACTGTATATACTCTTTTGTGCCTTCATTATGTCTTTGAAAGTTATTCATACATTGCATATAGCAATAATTCCAACTTTATATTGCTGGGTAATCATTTTATAAACATACCACAATTTATCTTTTCTACATCAGGTTGTTTCTCATTTTTAACTATCATGAACAAAGTACCATGAACATTCTTTTATTATGTTTTAAAAACTTTGCAACTCCTTTTTTAAGAAAAAAGGCATTAATAAAGTATCGTTGTGAGTTATTTACTCGAAGGAAGTAAAATAACTATATCAAGTGCTCTATGGATATGATAAACAATGATTAAAAGACTAATTTGAATGGGAAAAATAGGACTCAGAAAGATTAGGATTTTAACTGAAATTTTTCTGAAAAATTACCAGAACATGAAGCTATTAGATAATTATTTGCAATTTTCAAAACTCAAAATGTGATACATTTTAATCATAGATAGGCCTATCACAGGGGGATTCAAATGGAAATGTGAACCCCCAAATACACTCAGGCTTTCAAAAGCTATTTTTTTATTAAAGAAAGAAGTGTCTTCTGGAAGAATTTGGGAGCCCAAACAGCCTGTACAATTGCCCAGAGTGACCGAGAGGGAAAAGATAAATCCTTAGAATCAGAGAGATTAGAGTTGAAATAATGATTTAAGTTCTGTCAACTCTTTTGGTCTATGTTTCTTCCTCATACCATTAACATAAACATATTTTGGTAGACATATTCACTCACTTTGCTGTCTAGGGTGGAACTACTAAATCATAGGGTACCTCTATAATGGGATTGAGATGATATAATATTTTTAAAGTGATAGTAATAATGTACATTCTCATCAACATTTTTTCAGATATTTAATGATCATTTGGCTATTCTTTTTTTGCGAAGGAACTATTTGAGTCTTATGCCTTTTTTCTTGAGTTATCATCAAATGATTTGTAAAAATTCTTTTTTTAATTTCAATTGATATAAGAGTATTGAAATAAGAGTATTGTATAAATTTAAGGTATACAACGTGTTTAATACATTTATATATTACAATATAATTATCACTGTAGAGTTAGCTAACAAATATATCACAAATATTTCATTTTTGTGATGGGAACAAGTAAGATCTAGTATCTTAGTGACATTGAGGGTTACAGTATAATTGTCTATGATCACTAATTTTTGAATTAAAGTGCCAATATTTATTTATCAACTGGTTGCAAATTTGTACCCTTAAACAACATCTCCCTATACCCCTACCCACTAGCCCCTAGTAGCCATCATCCTACAATCTGTTCTTACTAATTCTACTTTTTGTGAGTATTCATCCTTTTTATTGATTAAGGTATTTAACTTTGTGAAAATTTTATTATTATATTTTCCTAAATATCTGTCCTACTGAGATTTTTTTATTTTTTATTGTAGTAGTTATTCTACACATTAATTTCCTATACAATAAAAATAATTTCATATACAATAAAGTGTATGTTCCCCATTCTTTAGATGTATGTCAACACATGATGCCGTCCACCAAATCACCAAGTGTTCTTCAACATTGTCCACTGGGCTCCTCCACCATTTCTCCCCCACCTTCCCTCCCATTCCTTATTGGTAACTCAATTTGATTGTAAGTGTCCCAGGGTTGGTTTTGTTTCATCTATTCCATTGTTTTGTCTATTCACGTTCCACTTTTAAGTGAGGTCATCTGGTATCTTTCTTCTTTTGACTTATTTCACTTAGCATAATCCTCTTGAGATCCATCCATTTAATTCAAATTACAAGATTTCATCTTTTCTAAGGGCTGTGTAGTATTCCGTTTTATATATATATATATATATATATACCACATCTTCTTTATCCATTCATCTGATATTGGGGACTTAGGTTATTTCCAGTTCTTAGCTATTGTGCATAGGGCTGCAATGAACATGGGGATGCATACATCTTTGTGGGTGTACAGATGGGTGTTTTTGTATCTTTTGGATAGATACCCAGAAGTGGAATGATGGGATCATATGAAATTTCCATTTTCAGGTGTTTTGAGGAATCTCCAAACTGTTTTCCATAAGGGTTGCACCAGTTTGCACTCCCACCAACAATGCAAAAGTGTTCCCTTTTCTCCACATCCTCACCAACATTTTTGTTTCCAGGGTTTGGGATAATAGCCAGCCTCTCAGATGTAAGGTAACATCTCATTGTTGTTTTAATTAGCATTTCCCTGGTAGATAGTGAGTAGGAACATCTTTTCATGTGCCTCTTGACTATCTGTATATCCTCTTTGAAAAAAAGTTTCTCTGATTCCTCTTCCCATTTCTGATTGAATTGTCTATTTTTGTTACTGAGTTATATGATTCTTTACATATTTTAGATATTAAGCCCTTGTCAGAAATATGAAGTGCAAATATCTTCTTCCAGTTAGTAGGTTGCCTTTTGGTTTTGGTGATGAAAATTCACTTTGAAGAAGCTTATAAGCTTTATGTAGTCCCATTTGTTTATTTTTGTTTCCCATGATGCTAGAGTTAAGTCCCCAAAGGCCGCCCTAAGGCTGATATCATGGAATGTCTTTCCTATGTTATCTTTCAAGAATTTTATGGTTCCTTTTCTTATGTCCAGGTTTCTTGTTCATTTTGAGATGATTTTTTAAATGGGGTTAGGGAGTGATCTGGATTCATTCTTTTGCAGGTGGCTGCTCAGTTATCCCAACACCGTTTATTCAAAGGACATTCCTTTCTTCATCACATGCTTTTGGCTCCTTTGTCATAGATTAACTGATGGTGAGTGGGTTGGTTTCTGGTGATTCATTCTATTCCACTGGTCTCTGCCTCTGTTATTGCTCCAGTACCACAGTGCTTTGATCACTATTGCTCTATGTCTGGGAGTTTAATCCAAGTATAATATGACTTGCTCCATATTCGTTCTTTTTTTCTCATAATTGCTTTGATTATTTGAGGTTTTTGCTTGTTCCACACAAATTTTAAGATTTTTTTTGTTCAATTTCCTGGAAATAAGCCTGTGGGATTTTAGGGGTTTCAATAATATAATCATGTCATAGACAACTAATTAAGTTTTATTTCCTCCTTTACAATTTGGATTTATTTTGTTTCTTTTTCTTGCCTAGTTGCTCTAAGACCACAAGTACAGTATTAAACAGCAGTGGTGAGAGTAGACAGTTTTGCCTTGTATTTTTATAGCAATCTGTCCATGTCCTCAAGGGTGTCTATTTTGTGGCACAGAGTTGTTCATAGTAGTCTCCTAAGATGTCTTGTATTTCTGTGGTATCTGTTGTAGTTTCTCCCCTCTCATCTGTTTCTATTTTTGAGTTTCTCTCTTTTTCTTTGTGAGTATAGACATTGGTTTGTCAATGCTGTTTACTTTTTCAAAGAACCAATTTTTTGTTTCATTGATCTTCTGGATTATCTTTTACTTTTCTATTTCATTTATTTCTGCTCAAAGTTTTATTATTTCCTCTAGTCTACTGATATTTGGCTTTAATTTTTCTTCTTTCTCTAGTTGTTTTAAATCTAGGATTGCATTGTTTATTTGACATTTTTCTTGTTTCTTGAGGTAGCTTGGATGCAAGGAACTTCTCTCTTAGTGTTATTTCTGAGGCATCCCATCGATCCCAGTAGCTCATGTCTTCATTCTCATTTGTCTTTAAGTATTTTTAAGTTCCTGTTTGTTTTCCTTTTTTACCCGAGTCATTCAGAAGCATATTGCTTAGTTGCCAATTAATTTGGGATTTCCAGTATTTTTTTATGCTTGATTTCTAGTTTGAAGCCACTGTGGTCAGAGAAGATGCTTGGTATGATTTCAACCTTTGTAATTTGTTAAGGCATGTTTTGTGTCCCAATATATTATCTATCCTTGAGAATATTTCATGCCTACTTGAGAAGAAAGTAAAATCTGTAGACATTGTTTGAAGTGTTTTGTATTTATCTACTAAACCTGTACCAAATGGTCATTTAAAACAGCTCTTTCTGATTGATCTGTCCATTGTGGTGAGTGCAGTGTTGAAGTCTCCTACTATGTGTTGCTGTTGATATCTCTTGTCACTTCTAATAATACTTGCTTAATATGGTTTAATACTCCTTCATTTGGTGCATACGTTTATAAGCATTATGTGTTCTTGATGGTTTGACCCCTTAATCATCATATAGTTGTCTTTTGTTGTGCTTTTTAGTTGCAAGTCTGTTTTAGCAGATATAAGTATAACTGTTCCTGCTTTTTTGTAGTTGTCATTGAACTGTAGGATTGTCCTCCAGTCACTGACTTTGAGTCTTTGTTTATCTTTTAAAAGAAGGTGAGTTTCCTGAATGCAGCAGAAAGTTGGGTTATGCTTTTTAATCCACTGGCCACTCTGGGTCATTTGACTAGTGAGTGCAGTCCATTAATTTTTCAGGTGATTATTGATATGTAGCTACTTAATGTCATTTTGTAATTTGTTTTCTGTGTTTTGTTCCAGACAGTGTCTTTGTTCTTCTCTTTCTCTTCTTAAGTGGGTGTGATTCTGTTTTGATTGGTTCCTCTTTTTGTTTTCTTCTTTGCTTTTTTCATGGGGATGTATTTTGAGGTAACCCTGAAGTTTTCAGTAATAATCTTGTTTATTTGATACTTTTATTTGAAATCAGATTAGTCTTCTACTCATTCTAGCCATCCACATTTTTGTTCTCTTCTCTTCACTTTTTAAACTTGCTGCCTTACCATTTTAATTGGGATTTACTTACTTTTTATATAGCACCTTTAGTATTTTTTGTAGAACTAGTTTTGCGGTGATGAATTCCTTCAACTTTTGCTTATTAGAAAAGTTTTTTTTAATCATTCCTTCAGCTCTGAATGATAATTTCATGGGGTATAGTATCCTAGGTTAAAAATAATTTTCTTTCAGCCTTTTGAATGTATCATGCCATTCCCTTCTGGCCTGTAAAGTTTCAGTTGATAAATTCACTGACAATCTTATGGGGACTTCTTTGTATGTGACTCTTCTATCTCTGGATGCTTTTAGCATTTTTCTTTATCTTATAATTTTGAAATTTTTCATGACAATGTGTCTAGGTGCAGGTCTGCTTTGCTTTTGTGTTTGTTTTTTGAAATTAGGGACTATTTGAGCTTCTTGTGTCTGGAGGCTTGCTCTATTCTTCAGGTTAGGGAAGCTCTATTATTTCTTCACATACAGTTTCTTCCCCCTTTACTCTCTCTTCTCCTTCTGGGACCCCTACTATGCAAATGTTGTTTCTTTTGATGTTATTCCATATTCAAGTGCTGTCTTCATTTCTTTGCATTCTTCTGTCTTTGCTGGTTTGCTTGAAAACATTCCTCTGCCTTACCTTCTAGCTCACTGATTCTATTGGAGGCTTCATCATCCTATTCTTGAGTCCCTCTATTGAATTTTTTAGGTCCGCTATTGTGTTCTTTAGGTCTTTGACATCTGTTTTGAGTTGCTTGATTTCTTCTCTCTCTTTTGTTGTTCTCTTCTTCTTCCTCTAAAGTTTTTCTTGATTTCCATGAGTTTGTTTACACTATTGCCTTAAATTCATCCTCAGGTAGTTTGAAGAGTGTCTGCTATGTTCAGATTTCCCCTGGTTGTTTTTTTATTGGATCCATCATTTCATGTATATTTCTATTTGCCTTTGCTCTGTTGGGTATTCTGTTAATATTTCTGTGGATTTGGTTTTCCTGCACTGATGACTTTTTGTAGGCTATTGACTTGCATTAAGTAAGCTTGTGACTTGGTTTGGACACTGAGATTTCTTGAGCTTTGTCGTGTCACCACTGGTTGGATTTGTTGAAGTTCTTATGTGGGCCCTCTGTTGCTGCAAAAAGTTCAGTCTATGGGGTTGGAGTTTTTGTGGGGGATGCAAACCCTTCCCACAGCTTCCCAGCTCTCAATGGCAATGACCACCTTCCTATTGGCCCACAATTGGCAATCAGGCATCAGTTTCACCTATACCCACAAGGTGACAGTAGTGGGTAGCATTGGTTTCTCTCTCTCTGAGACTCTTTCCTTCCTTTAAGCCTAAGGGTAGGATTTCTGGTAGTCAGGTCCTATAGCTCCAGGGCAATATGGTTAGAGAATGTAGGGGTGGATGATTCCCCTAGCTGCCTCCCAGATATGGCAAAACCCAGTGTACTATTCTTTTCAGGCCTCCCATTCAAACCATCGGCACTAGTGCCTCCTCCACCCTGTGCCTAAACTCTCTGGCTCCATGTCCTGGTCCCACTGGGTGGGGCTCTCCAGTGCTTTTGCTTTTTAGGAGGCCTAGTTCTTCCCCATAGTTCTACCCTCTCTGCTGAGGTGGGAATCCCGAATCTGAGTCTGTGGCGTAGTTCTGAACCACGATGTTTTCTGCTGCCCTTTGTTGTCATGATTGATGCTGTGTCTCTGTAGCCTGCCTGCTTTTCCTCAGTGTTTGTTTCTGGAAAATAGGTAAATTTCTAGTTGCTCTGTGAGAAAGACATGAGTCTTGCTCCTATCAGGTTGTCATCTTGGCTGGTAGTCATCCACTTCTACTTTCAGATTACACAAATTTCTTTGTTCATTGTTAAACAAATCTGTGTTTCCAAGAATTTTCTTTTCTTTTCATGTTCCTCCTCTGTTTGAAGAAGTTCAGCTTCCAGTTTCACTGATGAACCATTAATGAATAGACCGGGAATTTGAGGACCTGCATTTTAGCTGTTGTAACACCTGACCTATTGTCTGGCACCACACTCTCACTAAGGATGTCAGGAATGAGATAGTGGTGTCTCTGAAGTGCAGTGGCTATATGTTTCATTGAAAATGTATCATCATTATCATTAATCATCTGGAGCTTCCACAGGCTGAATGCTCATGTAAGGTTCTCCTTTCTCCATGGGAGACAATCTATCAACTTCCTCTAAAGCAGCTTCTGTGAAACTTTTTGCATTTATTTAAGCAAGATTTGCGGGGAAATTATGATAGGCCTTCACACATTCATTGTATTCTACCTTCTGTTTTATATTCATTTAAATATTATTGTTTTTATTCATCAGTGAGATCTCACCACATGCCATCAATAATCAAGTCAATCTCCTACAATTCTAAGTCTGGGGTGGAAGATTTTACTTGGTCCAGACCTTTCTGATGTACCACATTTAGAGCATCAGTGGCTTTTCTTGGGTTTTGGGGATTCTGAAATTGTAATTCGAGAGGATCCTGTGCCCCAGCTATTGGTGCCCGAGTTCCCTCCCAGCCTTTTGCTGTAGGTGAGATGACTGTATAAATTGTATTGCACAAACTCAGTGCACTAGGCCTCTGTGTTGCAGAAGCTGGTGTGGGAGGTGGGACATAAGATGATCTTTTTTGATACTTTTTTAAATTAATTAATTTATTTTTACACATTGAAATAAACTCACATGTAGGTGTTCCCCATTCCTCATATATATGTCAACACAACCTGCCCTCGAACACCAATTCGCCAAGTGTTCTTTACCATTGTCCAGTGGGTTCTGCCACCATTTCTCCCCCAGTTTCCCATTCAATTCCCAGTTAGTAACCTCAGTGTCGTTGCAAGTGTCCAAGGGTTGGTTTTGTCTCATCTGTTCCCTTCGTTTTGTCTTTTTGACATTTTGAAAGATTAAGTTCTTAGTTCTTTAAGAATTAATCTAAAACAGCCCAGTAGAAAAGTTCTAGACTTGTTTCCCTTTGTCATTTTTTAAGATTCCATCTATAAGTAAGAGTATACAGAATTTGATTCCATCTATATGATATATTTCACTTTTCTAATATCCTTAAGTTTTATCCATGCTATCACAAATTGTATAATTTCCTTCTTATAACTGAATATAATTCCATTGTATAGATATACCCTATGTTTTCCTTATGCATTTAGCAATTGGTAGGCACTTAGGTTGTTTTAATGTTTTGGTTACTATAAATAGTGCTGCAATAAACACAGGAATGAACATATCTCTTTGATATCTTGTTTTAACTTCCACTGTATATATAGCCAAAAGTAGAATTTCTGGATTGTAGCTTGTTCTATTTTTAAGTTTTTGAGGAAACTTCATAAATTTTCCGTGGTGGTTGAACCAATTTACATTCTCACAGTTCACAAGTGTTCACTTTTCTCTACTTTCTCACCAGAAAACACTTTTTTCTGGTCTTCTTAATGATGGCCATTTTCATAGATATGAGGTGATATTTCATAGTGGCTTTTGCTTTGAAATTTCTCAGATGACTAGTGATATTGAGCAAATTTTCATGTACCCGTTGGCCATTTGGATGCTTTTTTTGAGAAAATGTCTTAGTTTCTCTGCCTATTTTACAAACAGATTAGTTTTATTTGGAGAGAGTGCATGTTTTGAGCCTGAAAGAACCTAATTTGAATCACTCCAGCTCTGTCACTACCTGACCAAATGTCTCTGGGTTACTTTTCTAATATCTCAGAATCCCAGTTTCCTTATTTTTGAAAAGAAAATGAATGATAGCATTTGTTTCACAAAATTGTTTCAAGAAAGAAATTATATTTCATATTTATTGCCTGGCATTTATTAGGCTTTCAATAAATGCTAAATGCGGGTGTATTTTTTGTTATTGCATTGTAAGAGTTCTTTATTCTGCATATTAAACCTTTGCATGATATATTGTCTAGAAACACTTTTCACATTCCTTAGGTTGCATTTTTAAAAACTGATCCTTTAGTTATGTGGACACTTTCAGTTTTATGTCATCTCACTCAGTCAATTTTGCTTTTATTTATGTTTTTGGTGTGATATCTAAATATGTTTTTTTTTTTTTTGCTAAGACCAATGCTAATCATCTTTCTTACGTTTTCTTCTAGGATTTTTATGTTATCAGGTCTTATGTTGAAGATTTTAACATATATTAAGTTAGTTTTTTGTATATGGTATAAATTAGAATCTAATTTAATTTTTCTGCATGTGGTTTTCCAGTTTTCCCAAAACCATTTGTTAGATTTTCCTTTCTCCATTGAGTGTTTTGGGCTCCCTCATCAGATACCAGTTGACTTTAAATGTGAAGGTTTAATCGTGGATTGTCTATTCCATTCCATTGATCTATGTGAACTTGTTAACTTATTCTATGCCAGTACCATACTACTGTACTTTGAATATATAATATAGTTTGAAATCATGAAGCATGATACATTCTAGCTTTATTCTTTTCTATGATTGCTTCTAATATTCAGGGTCGTTTGTGGTTTCATACAAATTTTAGGATATTTTTCTATTTCTTTGAAAAAAATGCCACTGGAATTTTGATACAGATTGTGTTGAATCTATCAACAGCTTTCAGTAGTATCGGCATTTTAACAACATTAATTTTTCTAATTCATGAACATGAGGTATCTTTCCATTTGTTTGTGTTCTTCATTTCTTTTATCAATGTTTTATAGTTTTCATTGTACAGATCTTTCACTCCCTTGCTTAAATTTATTCCGAAGTATTTTATTGTTTTTTGATGCTTTTATGAATGAGTTAGTTTTCTTTCTTCTTTACCAGATGTTTTGTCGATGGTGTATACATACAACTGATTTCAGTGTGCTGTTCAGTATGCTAATTTTATATACTACAACATTGCTGAAATTGGTGGTTAGTTCCAACAGTTTTTGGGTGAGTCAGTCTTTCCATGTGTCTTTAGGGATGTATGTCAGTAAAATTACAAATAATGTTACTTTCATTTATTCCTTTTTCATTTGGATACCTTTTATTTCTTTTTCTTGCCTTATTGCTCTGACTAAGACTTTCATTATATGTTGAATGAGTGGCAAGAGTGAATTTCTTTATCCTTTTCTTGGTCTTAAAAGAAAAGCTTTTAATTTTTCTCCATATGCATAGTGTTTGCTGGGGGTTTGTCATATAAGGTCTTTATTGTGCTGAAGTATACCCAACTTACTTGTATACCCAATTTTCTGAGGATTTTTATCATAAAGGGGTGTTGCATTTATCTTTATTAAGATGAGCCTATGATTTTTATCTCTTATTCTATTCATCTGCTATATCATATTTATTGATTTTTATATATTGAAATATCCTTGGTCCCAAAGATAAATCCTACATGGTCATGATGGATAATACTTTCAATTAATTATTAAATTCAGTTTGTAATATTTTGTTGAGAATTTCTGCCTGTATTTTTAAAAATTGTAAGTAGAATTATTTTTTTTATTTAAAGGAAAGGTGCAGGAAGAAATGAAGGCAAGTAAGCAGACAGGGAGAGTAGGAAGAAGAATCTTTATTTTCATTAAGTGGTTCACAATGGTCATTTCCCCCTGGCTTGGAACTTGAACCAAGCAGTATGTACTTGTTATTCTGAAGACAATTTACCTAACCACTGCTCCACCAGTTTGCACCTCTGCCTGTATTTTTATGAATGATATTGGGCTATGATTTTCTTTTAGTGTCCTTATCTGGCTTTGTTATCAGGGTCTTATAAAATAAGTTTGTAAATGTTCCTCCATTTTGTTCAATTTGTAGTTCAAATCCTACATTTCTTTATTGATTTTCTATTTGGATGACCTATCCATTTCTGAAAGTGGGGTATTAAAGTTTCCTACTTTATTGTATTGTTATTTCTTATTGAGATCTATTACTATGTGCTTAATACATTTAGGTTCTTTGAAGTTGGGTATATATATATATATTTGATTGTTACATCTTTATGATAAATTTATATATTGACTTCTTTGTGGATTACTCTGTTTCCCCTTTCTTTATTTTGTGCATCTACTCTAGCTTGGTTGATTAACATGTGTGTTACATGAGAAATCTCAAGTTTAAGTAGAGCAAATTAATTCTGACCATCTACAAAATTTTCTCCTTTTCACTCCTCCCTTTAATGTTTAGATTTAATTATTTTTTTAAAAAGGAGGGGAAAAAGTGTGGAAGGAGGGGAGGGAGAGAGGAAGGGAGAGGAAGTATTTTTATTCATTCATTTAATTTTGTTTTTGTCCCCTGGTGCCATGTCATAAAGCTGGATCCTTGGGCTTCACGCGGTCTATACCCCAACTATCTCAACCACCTAAGCCAGAAGGGGTACATATTATAATTATGCATACTCCAAAACGCATATATTTTACTTTTAACTACCTACCCAAGAGAAACGAGTGTATCTACCCACTAAAAGTCTTAAAGATGTGCATAGCAGCTTTATTCACAAAACTCTAAACCTGGAAACAACTCAAGGTTTATAAATAAGAAAATTGATATAATAAATTGAAACATGTGTAAAATTGGGGAAAATAATAGACTTTTGGTATAATCAAAAATATGCATAAATATTAAAAGATATTATGGCAAATGGTAGAAACCAGACTCAGAAGAATAATTTCTGTATAATTTCATTTACAGTAAGTTCAAGATTAAGTTACTATACAGTAATAGAAATTAGAACAATACATTTGGAAGTGGGTGGTTACCTGAAGACACTACTAGGGTGATGGAAATGTTTTAGTTGATTTCATAGGTTTAAATATTTATTAAACCACATCAAACTATACTTAAATATGTACTTTTCACTATATATGAGTTATAACATGATTAAGAAAATAATTATATTTAACTAATGATGAATAATAGATCTAGTTAATAAAATCAAAAGAGGCTAAAACTGTTAGATAAAAGATTGAGGACAACTTTATATTGTACAGATAAATCTGCGAACAAATGTATGTGATCATTCTTGACGTTATTTAAGCACGAACAACATGTGCCTTCATGTTTGGAAACAAATATTTCCAAAAGGGTGGAGTCGTATTACCCTTTCATAAGAATTTGATATATATGGTATTGATTGTGAATTTTGAAGTAAAATTGATGAATATTAGAAGAATTCACCTAAAATTATTTTTGGTTAAGATATTTGAACACTAGAGTGTCCCATAATAAGAAATATCTTTGCATAATCCTTTTGAAGAAAATACATGGTCATTAGGCACTGGGGTGATTAGTCTTTGTTAAAGGGTAGAAGTTACCATATCTGGTACACTCAACAAAACAGGCGCACAGCCAGAAAAAAAGCATGAAGGCATCACACATCCTGCAAACTAAATAGATGGATAAGAAAAATTCTGTCAAACTTACTGATTGTTCAATTAAACATAATGTAGTTTCACTAGCCAGCTAAAGGCCATAGAGATGAGTGAGACATGTTACCTCTTCTTGCTGTGACTCACACCACACCAGAGCAAAGAGGCGGCAGCGAAATGATTCATTACGAGAGTGTAAAAGACAGTATCCATAAGTTGATTGGGGTATTCAGAAGAGGGAGAAGTTGTACAGCAATGGTGTGGGTTGTTGGGGTGGTGGCGTTGGATATGCATGGCAGAGGCAGAAAGGAATAGAGAAAGGAGAGGAAGGGAAAGAAATGATGACCATTACCCCTTGAATGTACATCTTGATACTCCTCCAGGTAGAAGTGGGTGTGAGCTATGAAGGTCACAAAGGCATGAAAGTCCTTTATTTGCTGTGTCTCGTTAACACTGTAGGTGGATGTACTTTGTAAGTGCCAAGAAAAATCACAACTGAGTCTAAACAGGTCACTTGTGCATTAAGGAAAATAACTTTGTCCACAGAGGAAAATCTCATGTGTTCACCATCCATTTTGTTGCTATTTCTGCTCAGTAATCATAGTGATAAAAGGGAGTTTTAGAACACACTATTTGTGAATTTCAGGCAGAAGCATTTCTAGTCAACTTCATGTATATCAACTAATCACAAGGCTCTAGGATGTTCTTGTTTTAAATTTTGCTGTGCTGGACCTATTGGGGCAGACTTCTGAGAATGTGTAAATGGCACTCCCTGTGATAGGAGAAATCCGCTCTTTAGAATTATCATCCTCTGAGAGAGGAACCATGCTGGAGGTACCAGCAAGTATGTCACTGAAATAGAGTTGAGGCACTGCCAGGACACACAGGGCATGAAAGCCAGGACAGGTAAAATATAAAAAACCATGAAACATTGTAAAGTGAGATCTCAGGAGGACAAATATCTTATTAGAGTTTAAAGTTACAATAGTTGGTATTGCAGCGTTCATGTACATAAGTCCAATTGTTATAATTATGTATCAAGTCTCTGCAGAATCTCTGGCATACTATATATGATAGCTGGAGAACTGAATCTGTAAAATAAGAGACCATACAAAATAAACCAATAATCATAAATTCTCTAAAGACAAGTCAGCCTGTCTTGTCCTGTCAGACACTAGTCCTGTCTCTAAAAATTGAATTAGGTGTCAGGATAGGATTAGAAATGACTTCCCACTTTATATTTCTTGTAAGGACACTGTCAAGGAGATGCAGAAATCACTGGTGCTTGAAGGAGGGGTGCCTGGAGTCCTCGATAGCTTTGATTCTTTTTTAATAGCTGCTTCATACTTATTCCTGCTGGGAGATTGACAGCTAGTGCTTTAGTGTCTTTGGAAGCATAATATATGTGGTCAGTTGGTCAAATACAGTAACCCCTGACCCCTTAACCATCGTAGATACATTCCAAGGCATTTCATTGAAGGCCTGAAACTGCAGATAGTAATAGTTGTATGTGATTTTTCCTCAGCATACATACTTGTGATAAAGTTTAATTTATAAAGTAGGTATAGTAGGATATTAACAATAATACATAATAATAAATGGAATAATAACAATATACTGAAATAAAAGTTATGTGAATATTGTCTCATAAAAATCTTTTGTTATGTGTCACATTTTGGACCTTAGTTGGTTATGGGTAGCTAAAATCACAGAAAGTGAAATTATGGTGCACTTTGTTGGTGCAGTGGTTAGTTTAATCGCCTTCAAAGGATCCACATATCCCTGGGTTCAAGTCCAAGGTCTGGGGGGAAACAATCAGTGTAAACAACTAAATAAAAATGAAATAAAATGCTTCTTCCTCCTCTCCCTCCCTGTCCGCCTACTCGCCTTTATTCCTGCCTTCCCTTTAAGAGAAAAGGAAGTGAAATAGCATTTAACGGGGAGCTTCTGTAGATCTCCCACATACTTTGTCCTGTCTACTTTTCCCAAATCCTTTTCTGTCTGCGTGCATGAGTTCCCATGCTCAGGGACATTCTGCACCTAGGTTCCTGTCTGGGTTTGGTCTTAGTCTGAGAGATAAAGTATTTGCTGAAGTATTCTTCTAAGAATGTTCTAGGACCCTCTAACTTACCTTGGAAGAGCTTTAAGATCATGCAGGTCTCATGCTTCTGGGCAACGCAGACCCCAAAGCCTCTTCTACAGCGATCTGCCTGGGTGCGAAGGTGACATGTTATGCAGATCAGTGGGGTCCCTGTTGGAGAGCACAGAGCCAGTGAGAGCTGAGGGAGTTGTGGCTTAAGAGGAGCTACAGGTATCTAGATGTGGGGACGGCAGTGCAGGGGTGGATGAGAAGCTGGTGGGGTACATCCTCTTGTAAACAGTTGGAATTCTCATCAATTCCCAAGGATATGCCATTGAGGGAATAAAAAGTTGTGCTCCCAACTTCACCCTTTTTAACCCGAATAACTTGGGGAAAAGATTTAGCCTCTGTGGTGTTGATTTTTCCACCTTAAAAAAGGTTCTGCTTTTGCTAGGCAGCACTTAGAGATAGGAGTGGAATAATGAGAGTTAGTGCTTGAAAACATTTTACCCAAGCTGTTGTTAGTATGATGGGATGGATGTCTGACATTTGTTAATTAGATATTGTTAGGTGATATACTGTTGTTTTGAACTTCAAATTGAATCTACATGAAGGCCTCATGAATTATAGCATCATCAGTGCTAATTTAGATGGTAGAGTGGGGTAAGGTAATAAAAATATAGCTTTAATTATAAAAAAACCTGAGTGAGAAAGGAAAGTATCATTTATCAAGCATCTCATTTGGCCCATGTTCTCTCACTTTGTATTTGATTGCACCCTCACAAAAGCTGATAAGTAGGTAATTCTTCCTTTCAAAGATGAGGGAACATGAATATGAAGAATTTAAGACTGTGACTGAACCAATTTTTAAAATCTGTCAGAGTTCAGAGCATTCAGCATTTCTTCTCTGTCATTTGTTTTAATATAAAGTCCTTGAAAAAGGCACTCAAACTACAAAATTATTCATTATAGACTGAACAGCTGTCACAGAAAATAGGATACAGATTTATGAATGGAAAAGAATGTCCTACGGAAAATATTGTTAGGGTTTTGGATTATGGGCACTGATAGGGACAGAGTAGGGAAGCAGTACAAATGAAGGCCACCCATAGAGAGTCCCTGGTGACGGAAGGCAGAATGTTGGAAAGGTCAGAAAAGTTGGCAGGAAAGATAAGGAACATTCTGAAGGCTGGTATCCCTCCCTTACAAAGGTGGTCACTGCTCAGCCTGCATGAACACCTGCTGCACATGTGGAGTTTCCTGAAGCCCCACAATCCTGTCTCTGAGCCCACTCCTCAGTTTTGTGACTCACCCACAACGAAGCAGAAGAGGGAGGAAGTCAACAACAGACATTTGTGCATCTTGACTCAGAAGTCCCTTGCACAGGAAGAAAAGAAGCCCAGAGTTGCAGGCTCAGGTCTTTAAGCTACAGGAGGAACTTAATGAGAGGGCAGGAATTCTTTATACCTAAGGAGAACCAATCACAATCCTCTGTGAGCTCGAATTCATCCTCTCTCTACCCTAGAGCAGAGAATAATGGTAATTGTTAAGTGTTGGAATTTACGCTAAACTTTGCTTTTATATGATCTTCATCACAGTAATTGTTATCATTACAGTAATGATGTTATCATTCGTAATCCCAACTTCACAGAGGAAGAAATGGAGATTTACTGAGGGGTCTACTATCTTATCCAAGATCACATGTGTGGTGGCAAATAGCATCAATACTCAAAGAAAGATTTTCTGATTCTAGAGACCACACTTGTAATCAGTCACCTTGATTCAATGCCTCTGAGATTTATTTATCCCAACAACAAATATTTTTGAGAACTTTCAGGTGCAGGACACAGTTCAATGTGTGAAGGAAGAGCAATGAATGAGCCAGACACATTCGCTTGGCTCCTCACCTTATGGTTGAGAAACAGGAGTGTGAAAGAAAAGGAAAAAATGTGTAATCTACTACCAAGATGGGCCTAGAATTTCTGATTCTCAGCCCAGAACTCTTTCATGTTATAGGAAATTTGTCCTGTAAAGCCAGGGTCTGTTTATTTTTTAAAGCTGTGAAATCCTCCCTAGAATTATCACACAACTTGATCTTCATCAAATTTATGTCACGAATATAGCCAGTTTTGTTCATGACTAAATCATCTCTCTTTAAGGTGACTCAGTTGGGTTCACTATAGTTTTCACTGGAAACCTATGACCAGTCCTAACATTCTAAGTGTCCTGTACCTGTCAGTGAATGATGGGGCCTTGCCTAGAGACACTAGGAATCTTCCACACTGAACTGATTTAATGACTTGTTCTTTAGTTGTAGGAACAATACGGTCATTAAAACATATCAAGTCTGACATCTTTAGGCATCAGACAATGATTGGATAAAAGATCTCAGCTCAAATGCCATTAAATTAACAGTGTTCCTTTAATATGTCAGATGCGGAGACCATCTTTGCTTAAGATAATAGTCAAAAGCCTTAAACATGAAGGAATTGATTTCCATGAAAAAAATTGATTGTAAAATGGAGAGCTAGTTTGTGAAGTCTTTGAATGTAGTTTTCTATTCTGCCATATTTCAGAAGAGGATGTTAGATATTATTTCAGGACTTTCTAAAGGTTTATTAAGAAGGCAAACCCCTGAGCCTGTGGTGCTGGTGTTTACAAGGCGATTGGGGAACTTCATTTCTCATCTGTTTTCTTTGATTTATTTGTTTAAAGAAAGTGACTCTAAATCCTAGGAAAGAAAGTAGGCATTTTAGGTTGAGCTGCAATCGACTTGTTGTTACTATTCTTCCTTCAAGGTTCCCCTTGGCAGATATTTTCTGAAAGACTCCTTGAACTTTGGGAGTCTTCTCTGCGACATTGTTTCATTAGGATTGTGAAATTTTGCAACCCCACCCAAGCATTATGGTCCTCTGTTCTACTCATCATCCTCCCATAGTATCACATCCATCACATTTTCTCTTGAAAACTATTTCTTTCTTCAACAATTAGCACTGAGCGGGAAAGGATAGATAATCTCAGAGGCATTGTGGTATGACAGAAAGAATATTTTCCTGGGAGTCTGGAGATCTGGATATGTTACTATGTAACACAATAGTAATCTTGAGCAAGTCATTTCTCTATAATATTATATTTTGACCATTTTATGTCCTTTACAACTTTAGCATTCTGTGGTTGCATGATGTAAATTCTGAGGGTAGTTAGCAAGTTCTTTTGGTCTAACTAGCACTCTGATTGGCACATGCTGGTGTGTTGAATATGTCAGAACAAAGGAGTGAATGAATGATGATGTAAATCTCACATGCCTCCACTATTAATGACCCTAGTTACATGCAGCCATTAGGGAACAGAACTCAACGCACCTCCAAGGCAAGGCTTTCCATTCAGCATACATGTCACTCACCTTGCTCTGAAGAGAAGAAATCAGAACACTGTGTCCTCATGTTTGTAGTCTCTCTTGGCTCCAGGGTAGGTGACAGAGAAGATCTTGGTGATAACCACAGATGAGCAGTCCTCTTTCCTGGTGCTTCTAAATGCTGCCCTTTGTTCTGGGGGAATGGATCTTGGCATATAGTCAAGATCAGGCTGCTTATTTCTTGGATTCCCAGGGTTAGCAATGATTTTCCAAAGTGCGTATAGAGACTAGAGTGAGAGATAATGATTCTCTAAAAATCTGGTGGAGAAGTACCTGCTTGCAGCACCCAGGGAATCAACCTAAAGTACCACACACCTAGCTTCTCACACCTCCAGTTGATAGTGGGAAGAGAGTTGATGCAAAAGAGCAAAACCAACATATACTGAGTACTTGCTATGTGTCACGCACAAGGCTGGCCATTTCCATGAGATAATTTGTGGAGTCTTTACAATGTCCTGGTAGTGAAGTGTCTAACATGGAACACAATTGAGGTTCAAGGTTCAAGCATAGTTTAGATGTTTGTTTTTGGTTGTTTAGATTCTACATATAAGTGATTCCATATATATGTTTCTGACTTATTTACTTAACATAATGCCCACAAGTTTATCAACTGTATATTTATACCACATATTCTTTATCCACTGACAGACACTTCAAAGAAAGTATTGATGGAAACTTACGTTGTTTCCAACATTATCATAAATAACACTGCAACGAACATGGGCTGTGGCTATTTCTTAAAAACAGTGATTTCATTTCCTTTGTGTATATACTAAGAAGTGGGTTTGCAGGATCATAGTGTAGCTCCATTTCTTAATTTCTGAAGGGACCTTCATACTGTTTTCCGTTGTGCATATACTAATCTACACTCCCACCAAAACTGCATATTTGCCAAATCCTTGCCCACACTTATTATATCTTGTCATTTTGATAGCAACCATTCTAATGAGTATGAAGTGATATCTCATTCTGATTTCGATCTGAATTTTCCTGATAACTAATGGTGTTGACTATCTTTTCATTTTGCATTTGGCTATTGGATATCTTTTATGAAAAATCATCTAGTTCCTCTGCCTATTTTTAATTAGATGAACATAAATGCAATTGATTTGAGTGTTTTTCTGTTAGTGAACTGTATTATCTACATATATTAAATATTAAGCTGTTATCCTTTCAATTTTATTTATTGGTTCTTTGTTTCTTTTTATTTTGATGTACTCCCACTTGTTTATTTTTGTTTTTATTGCAAGTGTTTTTGGTATCTTATCCCCCCAAAAATCATTGCCAAGACCAATGTCAAAGGTTTTATTCCCTCTGTCTTCCTCTATGAGTTCCACAGTTTTAGACCCCAGACTTAGTTTCTAATCCATTTGAGTGTACTTCTCTAAGTGGTGTGAAATAGGGGTTCAAGTTTCATTTTTTTCATGTAGGTATTGTTTTCCTGATACCATTTATTGAAGACATTATCCTTCCCCCATTGAATGCTCCTGGCTTCTTTGTCAAGCATTAATTGACTCTGTATGAGTGGGTTTATTTCTGGGATCTCTATTCTGTTCCCTTAGTTTATGTGCCTGTTTTTATTCCAGTTCTATGCTGTTTTGGTTACTACAGTTTTATAGTTTGACATCACAATCTGTGATTCAGCCAATTTTGTTCTGTTTTCAAGGTTGCTTTGGCTACTGGAGGTTTTTTTTGTGGTTCTATGAAATTTTAGAATTGCTAGTTCTGTCTCTGAGAGAAATGCCATTGGGATTTTGATAGAGATTGCACTGAATGTATATATAAGTTTGGACAGGTTGGACGTTTTAGTAATGTTTATTCCTCCAATCCATGAACATGGGATATACTTCCACTATTTGTGTTTTTCTCGTTTTTGGGGGCAGTGCCTTATAGATTTCAACATATAGATCTTTCACCTTCTTGGCAAAATTTATTCCTTATTATTTTGTTGTTTTTGATGCTATTGTAAATGGGATTGTTTTGTGGTTAATATACAAAAGTGTAACCTATTTTATATGTCAACCTTGAATCCTGACTATTGATGATTTCTTTAGTTCTTCTACTTTTTCATAGAGTATTTAGAACTTTCTATATAAGATTATGTCATCTGCTAACAGAGACAATTTTACTTCTTCCTTTCTGATTTGGGTAACTTCTTTCTCTTGCCTAATTTCTCAGAACTTTCTGTGCTATACTGAATAAAAATTATGAGAATGAGCTTGTCTTGTTGCTGATCTTAGAGGAAAATCTTTCAAGCTTTCACCATTGAGCATGATGTTAGCTGTAGTCTTGCCACATATGACTTTTATCATGTTGATAAACATTCCTGTTACATAAATTTATTGAGAGCTTTTATCTTGAGAGGATGTTAAATTTTATCAAAATCTTTTTCTGCATCTGCTGAGGGGATCATAGTAATTTTATATTTCATTATACTAATGTGATATATCACACTTATTGATTTGCATGTATTGAACCATTCTTGCTCCCCAGGATAAATCCCACTTGGTCATGGTGTATGATCTTTCAAACGTCTTGTTGAATGAAGGATTTTGTTGAAAATATATAAAGTATTTCTATGTACTTTTTAACATCTTGCAAAGCTACATTAACACTGATGTAGTTAAAATAGAGCATGACCATCACCACAAGGATTCCACATATTGTCCTTTTATACACACATTCTCTTCTCTCTCACCACTTTTTAATAAAAGACTTTAATTTTTAGAGCAATTTTATATTTACAACAAAACTGAGAAGAATATTTCCCCAAGTACCTGCTCCTCACACATACCCTTAATATTCCGCATTATCAACAACAGTGACCAAAATGGTACATATTTTTAACAAGGATAAGCTTACTTTGATACATCATAATAACCCAAAGTCTATAGTTTACCTCTGGGTTTCCTCTGGGCTTTGTGTATTTTGTGATTTTGCTAAAGGTATAATATTTATTCATCTTTATAGGATGACTGTATATTTTGAGTCACATATAAAAATGTATCCCTCACCCGGAGACTACAAAAAATCCTCTCCTCTTAACTTTGATGTTTATTTATTTTTACTATTAAGGTGGATAAATAGCCCAGGATAGTGAAACTGGTTTTCAGTCATTTTCTTAGTAAATATGCACGTGTCACAACACTACTTTATTTTCATATTTGAAATGTAGAAGACAGCTTCCTACTATCTTGGTGTCTTAGCAAGTATGTAGAAAGTACCTCATTTCCACAACCCTATTATAGCTATAAAAATACATGGATGCGTCGTAGTGGCCAAGCAGATGAGGCCACTGGATGTAGCTCATATACATCCCAAGGTCCCTGGATCAACAACCAGGACTGGCGGCAACAATCAAGATGAGCAACTAAATTTCTTCATCCTCTCTCTTTCTTCCTGCCTATCTACTTGGCTTAATTCCTTCCAGCACTTTTCCATTAAAAATGAAATCATTTGGCCAATCTGGTTGCTACATGCAGAATAGACTGGAAGAATGAGAGAATGAGTCAACTATATAATCCTAATATCAATTCTATGAGATGTGAAAATCATTCTCAACATCACTCATATTCACATAACTGACAGTCAGAAAGGTGAACCAATACCTATAGCAAACTTAAGTATGGGGCACAGGGATGTGTATATGAATTTAGTATTTGTGCAGAAGAGTGGTTAATTTCTTTCTCAGTCTTGGGGAAGATAACTGAATTTGTTGACATTTTGCCATTGCTCAATAAGTGAGCAAGAAATTCATTCCTACTTGCTTGGGATAAAGAAATCTCAGCAGCAAGATGAGCTCATTGCCTGCGTGAGCCCCTCTCTACCCAAATGCCCTCACCTCCAACAAGAGGCATCATTTTGTGCTTGTGTCCCTTGTTACCCGTGACCCTACAACCACATCCTTTTACTACAGTGTCAGGTTATTTGACATCTAAGTTCTCTGATATTGTTGTTCCTTTGGGTGCCTGCCCCTACTCATGCCTTGCTAACACCTGGTCAGTCTTCAAAATCCTGCTCAGCCACAACTTCTTCCAGGAAACTTTGCTGGTCGTAAAGACCAAATTGGAACACCTCTTGTCCAGGGCCCCATGGCCAACAGCATTCAATGCACATGTGGCCTCTTTAAACTCTAACCTCTGTGAGGCCAGTGATTCATCTCCTGGGTTGCTTACCATCTTCTTTGCCTGTGATACTGGCATAGGATATGTGCTTGATAATTATTTAATTTAAAAATCAGTTAATAATACTTGAAAGCAAACTTGGAAAATTTCAGCTCTATTTACTTTCCCCCTTAAAGCTTCCCTTTTCTTCACCACAAAAGGAGCAACTTCCATGCTTTCCTCAATTTCAGACTGAAATCCTAAGCTTGGGTCCTGGTGCCTCTAAGTGAGACACAGACAAATCTGAAGTTATTGTAAGAAGAGCAACTGGGTTAGTGAATAAAGCTAAAAGGAACTAAGGTCTAAATCCAGATTTTGAAATATCTGAATGATTAAAATGTGGGAGAGTGATGTGACTTCAATTTCAGAGCGTCTTAGCTATACAAAAATGAATGGGGCTGGGGGAGAGGAGACAGGGAGAGGAAGGGAGAGGGAAAGGAAGAGACATACAGAGATATTGACTCATCACTGAAGAGAATTTTTAAATAGATGCTTAGAGGTATGAGGCTACAGGTGGAGACTCGGTTCTGGGAATATTGCAGTACTATTTGTCCCTGAAATTTTATGATGCTGTGACTTAGACGAATAGCCCAAGGTCAGATCACAAGGGGAGCTCAGCCAACATCTTCCATAGGAAACTGCACATGACGAGTCTCCGGATGTTTATTCTCTCTCTTCTGGGCATAATCTTCCTGATCTATGTGAATAAAGGTAACTCCTAGAGACCGAGGGGTAGCTGGTCATTGGCTAAGAGGTGGGTAGAGACTGGGGAATAGGAAATTTCCAGAGTTAGATCTTGGGGCATTAGCAGATGAATGTGAGATTATTATAAGACTTTTTCTCACCCCTTGCCCCCGCAGGTGGACTTCATGAAATGTAAAAGGTGTGACCATGGCTAGTAAAATCCTTGGAAAACTTCCCTTTATATTCAGAGATTGCTGTATGGAATCCTAGAAGGTTTATCTTCTCCAAGACCAATTTAGTCACTTTCTTGAACTAAGAAGGTTAAAATCCTCTCCTTTGCTCCCTTTTCCCTATTGTTGGACAAAATTATCAGACTAGATAAGGGGCCATTCATTGAGGTCCTTGACAAGAACTCTGTTCTTTTGATCCATATACACGATTTGATGTAAGTCTGTACCGATTATTTTTCACAAGATTATCATCAGAATCATGGACCCAAGAAAGATTAAGAACATCTAGGCAATAGTAAGTTCCTGCAGGGAAGCTGCCGGGCCTGGAGAATCTTCTCCAGACTACATCCTTTAAACACCTCTTTCTGTGTCTGGCAGAACTGTTTTGTCATAAATGTGAAAAATATCATCTTGGGTTATGCTATGAAGGCATGATGTCCTATAACCTGAAGTACCTACAATCCTGTGCTGTAGAGAACATCTACGTACTTACAAAAAAAGGTAGTGTGGGGCCCAAAGTAACTGAGAGCTAACCACCCACTTCTAAGTGCTGATTTTCGTTTACCCTCAGAGTGCTTGGGTGAGTGGGGTGGGTAAGGGTGAGCTATCCTATAGAGGGGGTGGCAAAGACGCATTTTAAAAAAAGACAATATTGGGTAAAGAAGAGGTTGATTATGTCCCTTTTGATTTAGGAAATACTATCTGTTCTCTGAGTCAGTTATTAGTAGAATCAGCCTTGTAACTCAATTGGGACAGAGAAATATTTGCGAGGCTTTGAGGAGCAGTAATTCCTAAGAACATGGGAGAAGAAAATAATTGTTAACAGTTGTCTTCCCTCTCACCTCCTCAGGGCGGAGTGTGTATTTTTATTCAAAACTGTCATGTATGTCTTAACTGTGAGGACATCAACTTTCTGACTTCTGACAAGAAGACTGAACTCATCTGTTGCAAACATAGTAACTATTGCAACCTCCCGGAGGAAGTCTAATGCTACCTGTCTCCTGAATTTGAAGGTCATTCAACTCAGCACTCCCTTGATCTTTCCTTCCAAACCTGTATTTGTTCTCTTCTTCTAACCAGTAACAGAGTGAAAGCCTGTCACTAGTGAAAGAGTAGCAGCCATGAGTTTGCCATGAGGAAAAACAAAGGACGTTAGCTGAACCTCATTAATGATGGAGCACAAGAACTAAAGTTTTGCAAATTCCTATTACTCCCATCTGACCATGTTTCCTTCTGATGCTGCTGCCATTAACAAGGTTGCTCTAAAATTGGTTATTTATTATCTCCTGTAAAGAAACAAAGACTTAGGTCAAAATAATTCCAAGCTTAAGCTGAGACTTTTGTGACCATACGTCATCCTCATCTAAACTCCCTTCTCTGAGTTGTGTTCTCTGTGGATCAGTGCTGACAACTCTGGCACTTCCCTTTTACCCACAGCTCACGGAGGTAGGAGATGGAAAACTCCAGGTTCCCAATTTTCTGGCATCATGAGACACATCTTCTCTGGTAGAGCTATTGGGTGCAACTCAGGACAGAAAAAAGTTGGACAGGCATGGGGATGAGTTTCCCATTTGTGGAAACTCAGATTTGAGACACAATTACGTCTGAACAGAATTACCATGACTAACTAGCCGGGTAAACATGACTGAACTAGGTGACTAAATTAGGAAGAGACTTTGTGCAAGGATTACCATCAGTTTCTTCTTATAAAATAAAGTGTTGATGACATGAAGCAGGTGGTGTGATAGTTGAAGATAAAATCTATAGAAGTAGTGTTCTAGTGACAGTGCCCAATATAAGATGAACTGATTAGTAAATGGAAGGTGTGAGATAGCAGAGAGGTAATAGTGATGGGAAGAACAGGCAGATACTTAGAGAAACAAATTGACAGAGAGAAACTGAGTCACACTGAGGGTGGACCAGCACACCAGTGACTGAGTCAGCGACGCTTCCTTGGATTTAAAATAATCCTGACATTTCATGAGCTTTTTCCTTCCTTATTATGCCACGTGAAATTCTTATAACCAACCAGCCACCCCTTTAATTGAGTTTGGTATACGCGGCTAGTTTAGTATAATCTCTGTCTTTGTTTTGTCCAAATTGAGGAATTCTCAGTTGGGGTTTTACAGAATCGGGATGAGGAAAGATATGAAGACAACTTTTTCAAAAACAGGCAGACTGGAAATGTCAACATAATACATGTACTTTGATTTAAGTAAGCAACATATTTCTATTTCTACTTGTATGCAGGCTCTCCCACCCATTGAATCATTTGGTTGGTAAAAGTCAATCTGAAAAAAGGAGAGTGTCATTATTTCCTTGGGTTTCAAAATAGACTTTACAAATACTTGTGAATTAGTGTTCTGACCAAACCTGACTTTGCTTAATAACCAGAGGGTTCTAACCATAAAATCTTTAATGCTTCAAGAGCAGACCTGACACTCTCAGCATCAGAGCATTGATTTTACTTTGTGCAGTGGATGATTTTGCCCAAATCCTCTTTGATGATCAGAGCATCTGACACCCTACTGCAGGGAGTGCCGGTCTATGACAACTCACAGTCATTTACTACTCTGGAAAGATGTCTTCTACCAAATGGCAACTGCTTTGTTCAGACACTAAGCTACCAATTTGAGCACAGACCTGCCAATGAATGACTGATGCCCTCATCCAGGGGGAATTTTTGGTGCTATTTATGTTGAAGAATTTTTCCATGGGGTCTGAATACAGACAGTGTCCTGTTCAGCCCAGGCTCATGCCCCCTCATCCACCAGACCTTCCTTGCTCCCTCTATTCCTCCGCTCAGGTTTAAGCTGAGAAGACCAAGTGTTTTCTACCATCATTAGGAATGGAGCTCTAAAACAAGTCAAGGTTAGATGAGAAAATGAAGTCACACTTTCGCACGTCCTAGTGATGGTGTGCTGTGTATAAACAGACTCCTCGTGAACAGGTAGATTCTATCTTATGAGGCTTTCTTAGAAACCAAATAAAATTGCTCTAATCTTGGAGAGCATTTTCTTTCTGTTTGCCCCAATTTGGGGTGTCCTCCCCAGTTCCATTTTCCAACTTGAACAAATGAACAGAATAAGACTGAGGTGAAATTCTCTTCACCCACATGATGGCACAGCAAGAGGCCCATGGTCTCCCTCGTATATGCACATAGTTAGACTGGAAGGTCTTTTAAGACAGGAATTTGGCCACTAATGTGTTAATTTGGAGTTGACAAATAATTCACACAAATTTATACATGAAAATCAAATAAATTTCATGTTTTAAAATTTTAACTATAATAGCAAAGAAGACCTCTATATTTTTTAAGGAAAGGTGCAGGCAGGAATGAAGGTGAGCAGACAGGCAGGCAGGAAAAGAGAGGAGGAAGAAGCACTTCATTTAGTTGCTTATCCTGGTGGTTTTCCCTGCTAGGCCTGGACATGCACCTGGGTCCTTGGGACGCATATGGGCTGTGCTCCACTGAAGGTGGCTGACCAAACTGCTACTCCTCCAGGGAGCACCAAAACCTTTATTTTTAGGTAGTGTTGTGACCATCTTTATGACTTCTTAGTGTATGCTAGGCACATGTTAAGTAATTTTCATATATGATCTCATTTATTCTTCACAACTTCTTATGAAATAGCTGTTTTTAAAGATAGCTTAATAGATGAGAAAACTGAAGAACAGATTGGTCAAGTAACTTGACAATTAACACACATTAGCTTCCCAGTTATTACTACTGCTTAACAAATCGTGTTCCCTAGAGCTGCCTGGAGTTCAGAAAGTAGATAGGGAGGTTTGGCTCTGCTCTATGGTATATGGGATCTCAGCTGGGGAGACTCAAAGGCTGGAGCCGATTCAAGAGCTGAAGCCTTGACTCATTTGGAGATTTCTTCACTCATCTTTGTAGTTTTTGCTCGTCTCAGTTTGTTGTCACCTGGGGCTATTGGTCAGAATATCCACATATGGATTTTCCATGTGACTTGGGTCCCTTGACAGCGTGGAGGCCCCAGACTTCTTAAAGGGAAGCTAGGGTCTAAAGGCAAGTGTATCATCTAACAAGGTGGAAGCCGTATGGCATTTATAACTCTGCTATATTCTGTTGGTTACAAGCAAATCACAAGCTGGGGAAGTTTCCACTTTTTGTTTCCAGTTCTAGAAGAATCTGTGGCATGGGAGATATTGTTGAAACCATCTTTAGAAAATGCAATATTGTACCTAGCTATTCACAAGCTGGAATTGCATCCCAAACCTATACCATCTCAATAGCTCTCTCATTCTAAATTTACTACTATATTAAGGATATTTATAAATATTTATATTACCTAGTGATAAAGGAAGATTTTCTATCTATGTTAATCACAAAACAGAACATGATGAATAGATTATAGACTTGACCACAAACATTTGGCAAAGCAAAAACATAAAAAGAGATATAAATGATTTAATGGGGAAAATATTTGCAATAAATATAGATAAATGGTCGATCTACTCAATATACCTAAAACTCTTTCATATGAATTAGAACAAGATTAACTCTATTAAAAAAAAGAAAAACATTCAGCATTTGAGTAATGCTATAAGAGAATTTTTGGTTATGTGCCCCCTAGAAT
Organism: Solenodon paradoxus; assembly: GCA_004363575.1. Lineage (NCBI taxonomy): Eukaryota > Metazoa > Chordata > Mammalia > Eulipotyphla > Solenodontidae > Solenodon > Solenodon paradoxus. Next base: position 178,681 of record RJWH01002647.1, read on the forward strand.
CCATGCTAGATAAAGAAATTAATATTTGTTACCCTCAGGATAATTCCCTGGTTTATGAAGATAGTGTCATGTTGCATAATGTGTTTTAAAATGTCAAACCTTACATATGTCTACATTATTTTAGATTTCTGTTTTTTCTATACCAAAACTTTTATTCCTGGGTGGGAATACCCAGGGAATAGTGGGGTCAAATCAGTTCTTCAGAAGGCAAAAGAGAAAAATTACATAAAAGATAAAATAGACCTTTTCCTAATCTCAGAAGTCACCCATAAACAGGACTTGGGTAGCTAAGCCATTTCTATTTGGAAGTCTCTAGACAAGCTAAGCTTGGGTTTATAAGGTCAACTTGAGAAACTTCTGATTTTTCTTTTTTCCATTTTTTAATCATTGCTGTTCTTTTTATTGCTGTATCATGAGTTTGCAATGCTATAAAAGTTCATACGTCTCAGAGTAGATTCATACCTGGATCAATGTGTTCATTGTGAGTTTTTTTGTTTTTGTTTTTAATAGCAACACATTATTTCTTTTGTTCATGATGCTATATTTATTGTAGGATATTGAAACTGCATCTCAGTCTACATGCCACTCCACACCCACTGCCGGAGCTGCAGTGTCCTTTACATCATGTTTTCCACTCTTTCCTTCTCTGCACCCCCATACTCCCCTTGTAATCACAGTCATGTGCCCTGCTATTTTTGTTGTCATTCGTATGTTCATTTTTTCATTTAATCATATTCCACATATGAGCGAAACCATCCTACATTTCTTTTTCTGACATATTCTGCTTAACATGATCCCTTTCAGTTTTATCCAGATTATTGCGAATAGCATAATTTCATCTAAAATAGCTGCATAGAAGTCCATCGCATATATAAACCATAGATTCCTTATCTAGCCACCTGCTGATAGGCATTTAGGTTGTTTCCATAGATCAGTTATTGTGAACCCTGCTGCTGTAAACATAGGGGTGCAGATATTTTTTTCACACTATGGATTTTGAATCCTCTGGGAATATGCCCTGGAGTAAGGTAAATCAAATGGTAGATCCATCTTTATTTGTTTGAGGAATCTTAGTTCTGTTTTCTAAAGAGATTGCACTAATTTATGTTTCCAACAATAGCATAGAAGTGTTCCTTTTTCTCCACACCCCATCTAATGCCTGCTATTTCCAGTCTTTCTATAGGCTATTCTAACTGAGTGAGGTGGTATCTCATTATGGATTTTCTTTGCCAATTCTCTGATGATAAATGACATAGAGCATTTTTCAGGTATCTCTAGGCTCTGTCTTCTTTAGATAGGTGTGTATTCAGTTATTTTTGCCCATTTATTGAGTGGGTCATTTGCCTTTTTATTGCTGAGGTATATGAGCTCTTTATATATTTTGGAGATTTTATGTATCTTCTTTATTACATATTTTTTTTGTGTGTGTGAATACCTTCTCCAATTATGTAGGTTGTTTTCTTTTCTTTTTGTTTTAATGGTAATCTCTTTTGCTATCCAGAAAATTTTCAGTTTGACATAGTCTTAGTTGTTTAGCTTTGCTTTGGTTTCTTTTACTGTAGCCTTTCTTTCCCCCAAAACATCTTCGAAGTTGAGGTCATGGAGTGTTTTTCCTACATTTAATTCTAAGTTTTTTTTTTATGGTTTCAGGTCTTATGACTAGGTCTTAGATCCATTTTGAGTTAAATTTTGTATATGCTAATAAATAATCTCGTTTTTTTCTTTCTTTTGCACGTACTCTGTCTATATAGATGCGCCTTTATTTCTGGTTTCAGTTTGATTCCACTGATGTGTCTATTTTTGTTCCTGTAACATGCTGTTTTGATGATGATCAATTTGTAGTATAGTTTGAAGTCAGGGAGTGTTGATTCCTTCATTGTTCTTTTTTTCTCTCAAGATATCTTTGGTTATTTGAGGTCTTTTTGATTCCCTACAAATTTCAGTGTTGTTTGCTCCATTTCCTTGAAAAATGTCCCTAGAATTTTTATAAGAATTGCATTAAACCTATACATTGCTTTGAGTAGAATGGCCATGTACACTGTTACTTCTTCCAGTTCATGAATTTGTAATGTTTTTCCATCTATTTGTCTTCTATTTCTTTTGCAAAGTTCCTGTAGTTTTCATTGCAGAGGTCTTTCACCTCCTTTATCAAGTTTGCTCCCAGGTTTTGGTCTTTCTTGTTACTACTGTGAATGGAATATCTTTCTTAATTTCTTTTTCCTCTACTTCATTGTTCACATATAGGAATGATACTGACTTTTGTGTGTTAATTTTATATCCCACCTCTTTGCTGTATTCATTTATTGTTTGTAGCAGTTTTTGTATGAAGACTTTAGGATTTTTTTAAGCATAGTATCCTGTCACTGCAAATAACGATAATTTTATTTCTTCTTTCCCAATTTGAATTCTTTTAATGACCTTTTCTTGCCTTATTGCTCTGTCTTCTGCCCTGGCTCCTACCACTCAGTGCCACCACTTGGCTTTATGGACTATTGGGCTGGGGGCCACTTTTTAGCACTTCCAGGATGCTGATGCCCTGTTCTGGGTTTCTCCTTAGAAGACTTATCAGTTACAAATCTAACTACTCATTCAGAAGGATTCTCAAGTAGCTCAGTCAGAACATAGGTCACACAGACTGAAAAGATTATTTATTTGGCACAACCTCTATGTAAATGGACACACAAGAGCTATACAAAAATAAATAAATAAAAGCAGCACCGCTGCTAATGATTATGCTGATGATAGTTTTATATTATTGTTGTTATTATACCCAGTTGTTTGAGTTTCAGTTTTTAAATTTTTCTTTCCTTTTTTAAAAAAATTTTCTTCTTATTATCTTAAGCCTGACACCATGGAAATGTGATATGACTTGCTCAGTCCAATACTTCTTGCTCTATCAATGATCCCCTCTAGTGATTGCATAACATAGCCCATAGCCTTCAATACCTTTTGATGCAGGGACAAAGTTACTTAAAATCTAAAATCTACAGGAGAGTAGGCAGATGTATGAATAGCGGACTAACTGACAAAACCTTTGAGACTCCAGGAGGGGATCTCAGCTTAGAAACCTGCATCTAGGACACACCCCTAGATACTCACACTGTTTTCTCACCAGGTTACCTGGACACACCCCAAAGAGCCCCTAACTCTCCATCTTACCTGATGGAGAGGCAGGCAGCTTAGGTGCCACACAGGCACACGGGTGCATTTTCTTAGTGCAGCCTTATCTATTTCTGTTTTTAATAAACTCCCTGTATGTTCCTGACCAACTCTCTCTCCAATAATTCTTTCAGGATGAACCCAGAGTCTCATCAGTGTGTCTTAGTTCACTTCCCACCTCATCAACAAGATGATCTTAATCAACAAACTACACGCCTCTCTTCTCTCCTACTGATAATGAATGCTGTTTCTTTGACCTGAGTTTTAAGATTGCCCTACTGAACAGTTATGCTTCCCTGGCCTCTTACACACTGATTGGCTTCTCTGGCTTTTGTTGCAAAAATAATGTTCCAGAATATCTTAACATTCAACATATCACTTCTACTCCAAAAGCAGAGATTTATACACATACTTTGAAGAGAGAAGAAACAAAAGAAATGCTAAATAATTTTCCTCTGTGTCTAAGTCCCTGCTTTGTATACATCACTTAGCATAGTGATTAAAAGCTGCACGGATGGACCTTCAGGGCATTGTGCTAAGTAGAATGAGTCAGAGAAAGAGAAATGTTTATATGTAAAATCTAACATTTAAAAAAAACAGTCAAATTCATAGAAACAGAGAAGAAAAGTGGTTACCAGAGGTTGGGGTGAGAAAAATAGAAGTTGCTAAAAGTGTGCAAATTTTCAGCTAGGCGATGAATACAGTCTAAGGATCTAATGTAAAAAGCACAGTGGCTATTGTTGATATCATATTGTATAATTACAGTTTTCTAGGAGAGTAGAACTTCAATGTTCTCACACATGCACACACACAAATAACTATGTAAAAGAATGAATGTGTTAATGAGATGAAGGGATCCTTTCACAAGGTAAATGTATATCAAATCACTATAATGAACACTTTAAACATTTTACAATTTTATTTGTCAAATATACCTCAAAAAAGCTGAAATTAAAAAAAGTATGGGTTTAGTGACAGAACCAAGTTGAAATCTCAGTACTGTCCTTAGTATTTGGATCCTGGCACATCACTTAACCTTACTTAAACAACACTTCTAAACCTGTAAAATGAGCAAGATGATGCTTCCAGGGCAAAACAGTATCCTGTTAATGTCTGAGGTTTTCTTCAAAGATCTCTATCGGTATTGACTGAGGAATCTCCTTGACTGTCCTGAACTAGAAAACGTGGAACAGGAGAAGTGCTTACGACCTGCTGCTCACATCAAGGGACGTGACTTTGACCCAGGCAGAACCATCATATCCTGTGGAATGCAGGGCGCGGTTCCCTGACCTGTGTGAGAGGGCTTATCTGACACTTTTATATCCACATATAGGCTATAGAAAGAGTCTTAGGAAGAAACTTGCTTCTGCTTATAAGATGACATCCGCTAAGAGGGGCAAAAGGTGCAATGAAATGCCCTTTGGTTTCCATGCTGAGGTTTCAGTCCCTCTGGGTGTATTTGGATCTTTTGAATTCCTGACATCCTGCAGTGTAGATTTTTGAGTAAATTTTATCTAGTGAATTTTCTTTTGTTAATCAAAGATAGTTCGTTTTCTACTTGGAAGGCAGCAGTAATAATGACTATACTTTTCTAAGTACCTACTTTATTATAAATGTTGACAATACATTAAGTCCTCACAAAAGCAAACTCTCATGAGCCACTCGCATGATGCTTACTATATCACACATTGGGAAGTTCCTAAGATCTCCAACTGCCAAAGCACAGTCAAGACAAATTAGATACATTTTTGTCTATGAAAAGTATGGACTCTGTAGTTAAAAACCTTCTCATGCAGTAAAGCCCAGATGGCTCCACTGAATTCTGTCAAATGCTTCAGGAAGAAATAATACTAATTCTAGAAAAAAGCCTTCCAGAGAAACAAAGAAAAATTAATTTGTTCCAATGTTGCCAACATTACCCTGATACTGAAACCAGATACAAGAATTATAAGAAAAGAATCTTATCATTGACATAGCTTCTAATATCTAAAACTAGCATGAGGCTGTCTTTCATTATGGAATACCATTCACTGATTCTACTTAGTCAAGTCCTACCGTTCCTTACATACACCCTCCATGAATTGCTATTCTGCTACTGTAGTCACTAGTTATGATTCCTCCCTGAAAAGATTCGTTTTATCAGGTGGACTATGTTGTGAAATTATCTGAAAGGAATCGGGTTCTATAGCAATGGACCTATTGACTTTAAGACCTGTCCGAATCTAGGCTTCTTGGACAAAGACATATGCTTTTTTTAAGCTCAAATGATGAAAACACTTATGTAAGATGCGTTTATAGCAAAGGTGTGTAGCCTTACTACATGCATCCATGCTCATCCATCATGCTTGATAGTCAAGCACTGTATTAGGCATTAAGACTACATTCATGATGAGACTATGGCTCCCAGTTTGTAGGGACAGAAACTGGGTGGGAGAAGTACATTGACAGAGGATGAAGGATGGTCACTGTGATGGTGAGGTCGGCAGTATGGACTTGGGTACCAGAAAGGATGAAACAGACAACTCCAGTGTGCTTCCCTTCAAAGTTGTGTTAGCCATCTCAGAAAGAACAGACCTTGAACTGGCAATGACACTGTGTTCTTGGGTAGCTGTCCAGGCTGTGAGGTTAGACTGGTAAAAGGCCAGTGTAAAACCAGTTATCTCAAGAGGGTTGCTGCTCATTGCCCGATAGTGGTCAGTCACTTCCTGGCCTCCTTCTCTTCTGGCCTCCGGGTGGGCTTGCCCTATAGTGGGGGACTGGTGAGTGGGAGCTGCAGAGAGGTAGCGTATTTCTTTGGGCACTGGCCTTGCAGGGCTGCGTCTTCCAATTGTCATTGTAGCACATATCACACAGCCCATGCCTCTATGCTACTACTTGACTCTGACTCTCAGTGAGCAGGTCCTTGTGGGGGACCCAGCTTCCACTGCGGCAACCTGACTCCAGGCTCCATAATAACACCCCTTTCACTTCCCTGTGCCATGAGTCCCACCAGCCCTGGGATAGCTGCTTCATGCTCTTACCTATCTCTATGATCTCATATCTCATGTTAGTCAGTGCAGAAGAAATACATCTCGTCGCCAATTTCCGGAACTAGGAAACTTCCATTTGGAAGTTCCATTTGAACATTAAATAATTATAAAATAAATAAGCTGCTTCTCCCTCTTCTCCCTGCCTGCCTGCCTACTTGCCTCCATTCCTGCCTGTACCTTTCCTTTAAAAAACGTTCTGAGATGAGCTAGTAGTTCCTTGCTTTAACCTGAATGGCACCCCTTTTTATCAGCCCAGTATTGTGGGCTTTGACATAATCAAGGAATCCAATACAACACACAAATGTGGGGCAACACATGATTCCAGAGCTTGGTGAGGCAGTTGGAAGCATCTCACCTAGAATGTTCAAAAAGCAGAGAACATGTGGACTCTGTAGGTGGCTCCCATCTCAGCTTCACTTAGATCCTCCGACTCCTATCGTCCCTTGAGAGTAGGCTTGCCTTGTTCCGATGCAAATTCTGTGATCAAAGCCCTGCTTGGCTGTGGAAAGTGAAGAGGAAGCAGACCACCCACTCTCTAAGAGGCAGGGCCTCCAACACCAGTAAATGAACGGCACCTTTTACAAGCTAGGACAACCACAGAGCAGGATACTAAGGAGGAAGCCACAGCTGCATCTGCATCTGTGTCCAGTCCAGTATCATTACTGAATCCTTCTTGGAGCTTGATCGCCTGCCTCATTGTCCTGCCCCAGCATCTGTGGACTGGCTCCTGTACTTCCTGCTCACAGGAGCCCTTCTGGTTCTCTGCTGGTCTTCCTAAAAAATGGTGAGGGGGGGAAAGGGGGCCCACATGATGGAGTCATGGAATAACAGCCTAGAGAGTCCTGATCAGGAAGCATAGGGGGCATAGGGACAGCATTGCTGGGTCCAAGCCTGTGAGCCCTGCCTTGGCTGCTGCAAATTCCTCCCCCGGCCGCCATCCATGGGCACTCCTGCAGTTGCTGCTGTCCACTGGCTCCACTAATTCTAACTCTAGGAACAGTGTGAAAAGACAGGGTGATAAAGAATCGTAGACCTATAGATGGGCAAGTTAGGGAGTAATGTCAGCTTTTTTTCAACTAAGACTTAGGTCTTGATAAGTAACTGAGAAGAGATCCTCATTCTTTCAGTCCCCTGGATCCTGGGTCTTTTCTCTCAGCCAACCTTGTCCACCCCTACAGTGATGAAATACCCATTTCAGAGTCTCCTTCAGAAGCATGTGGGGGAGGTAACCCTGAAAGTAAGGGTCCATAAGAACAGACTAAGGAAGCCTGGAAAGCCCATGGTCCTGGCTTCTGTTCTGACACCTGTTCAGTTCTCTTCTCTTTCCTCTAAACACCTGGAAATCCTTGATCTTACCCCATTGTTCTCTGACGTATATCCAGATCCAGAGCCAGCTCCAGATCCAAGATTCATATATTGTACGTCCTGCGATGAATTTACTGGCAAGACCTGCAAAAGGAATTTAGGTTCCTGTCAATCCAGATATTCTGACTTTTCATGCCAGACCAAAAAGGTGTATAGACAGCATTACACTGGAGGTGAGGTGGAGGCAGGGGAAGGGCGAAGGATGCTTGACTGAATTTTGTGACTTGGGCTGCAAAGAAAGGGCACTAGATCTTTGGTCAGGATTCTCTAGTCCCATCAGCTCTGGCATTCACTCAGTTGATGATGTAGGACATCTTTCCCTTCTAGATGTTCTAACTTTTCCTCTGTAAAATACTTGAGTTCTGATAATGGCCTCCAAATTCCCATCCATCTCTCATATTCAATGACTGACTTCCTACTAGAATATGACTGTCATGGCTCCTTTGCTGCAAAGTGTGTGGATGTTGATGATGGAGGCGAGGTGCCCCGTAAGGAGACTGTCCCTTCTGGGAAGAGCCTTCCAGTCTCAGGCACCACGTAACAGGACGGGAGGGAAGGCTGGGACTATCCACACAGGCACATACCCTATCATGTTCCAAGTCTAATCGAGCCTCTTTGTTAATCTCCTACCCTCAGCATTTATCTACCTGTATTCCACCCTGGGCTGCCCAAAGAGATGTGTGGAATATATACGCATCACCAAATCAGAGAAAAGTGTGTTCTCGTGTTATAACGAAAGCTACTGCAATAGCTTGTCACTTAAAAACAAGAATGAATCCGATCTCATCCAACCAGAGAATGTATACTCAGGTATTCAGTGAATTTATAGAAATTGTCTCCTGATTTCATCCTGTTCCTCCTTCTTGAACAAACAGAAGTATCCAGAATGGCCTTTTTTCTCAACCCCTCCCACACAGTCTCCTGAAAGCCGAGGCCCAAGAGAAATGAACTGTGGATGAAGAAGGAATGTGTTGGGACTTTGAAATGCCTTCTGGGCCCAAGTGAGACCTACCAGGCCTGGTCGTCTAGTTCTGCTATTCTGTCTGGAGGGGTGAGAGGACAAACCCTAAGTCTGGGAAAGAAAAGCTGTCTGAAGTGAGACACCTGAGATGCCCCAAATGGGTTATACAAATACCTCTAATGAATAGCAAACCATCTGCAGGGGAACACTTGGGCTACTTACATAATGGGTCAGTGAAGAAGAAAGGGAGGCTGGGAAGAGAGTGGCCTGGCAAATGTCTCCCCAGTTAATTCATTTCTCAAATGGCTAGAATCCTAAATCCTAGTAGACCTCTGACACTCTAGGCCTGGGGAGGTCCCAAAAAAGGAAGAACCTGATAAGGAGGGTTTCCATGGGAGTCTTCTTCTTTTGGACGTGTGATGGATGGGATGAGGAGGTGTGGTAAGGGCAGTGGGAAGGAGAATTTTCTAGTCATTGTATTAAAGAGAACACGTGTTGAAGAAGATCGCCCGATTGCCTGATTCTGTATGACACCACTACCTCTTACTGGCCCCAGTGACCTTGGGCAGCTAGATTATTAGCTTTTCCTGCAGAGCTACCTTCTACCTCACACTGTTGTCTGAAGAGCAAGTGAGTTTATAGCTTGTAAGTGCATATACAGCATGACCTTTGCTGTTTCAACCTTATGCCAAACACTGGGCTCATCATGTCATCAACCCTCCAATGCAGTGAGGAGGCTATTATCTCCCCAATCACTGATGAAGAAATTATGGATTGGGGAGGCTAATGAAACTTGTAGAGAGTGCAGAGCAGAGGAGTGGCAAGCTAGGATACAGTGCAGAGGCATCTGCCTGCACTCATGCTACTCCACACACTTGTGCTTGAAATGAACACCCATGGGGGTTCCCAGAAGACCCACGTCCTCACCATTAGTCTCCTTCATCCATTCTCTTCTGTCCTTCACCTCCTTCCATCCCAGGGCACTGGTCTTGTAACTTGACCCTTCCCCACTCTGCCCAGAACTCGCTAAAATGCTCTCCCCTGTCTAAGTCACCCCTGCGATCTCCTGACTGTGTGTCCCATTGAGTCAAGTGGCCCAGGTTTGACCTCAAACGGACCTAGCTGGGCTGCAGTGATCTAACACCAACTGGCTGTAAAACTGGGCAAGACACTCAATCACCCTAAATTTCTTCTTAGAGTAGAGATTACCTTCCTCCTTGATGTTGTCATGTGACAATGAAGAGATGCATCTATGAGCTCCCTGGAGCATGACTCACTGAAGGGAGTGCTGCTCTCCCTACTTACAAGGTGTTTGTTGCTATGTGTGTCCTTTCATGTGTGACAGTCCTGCTGACAGATGGAAAATCTCAGGTTGAGGAAGGTGGAGCATGCGCCCAAGTCACATGGTTATCCCACCGCCAGGAGGAACTAAGTGAATTGAAGGTTGCACACCCGTGCTCTGTGCTCCACAGCTGCCTGTGCTCCATGAACTCCGTGCCCAGGCTCCTGCCCCGGAGCTGTCCTGGGTCCCAGCAGATGGCACAGATGACATGCAATGACTCAATCATAAGAAAACTAGAAATAGGGGCCGTGCCCTTGTGGTTCAGCAGCTGAGACCCTGGCGTATGCACCATGTGAAGTCAGAGGACCTGGGTTTGTAACCTAGGGCCCTGGTGAAAAACCAAAGTGAGCAACAATAATAAATAGTAGCATTTCTTTCTCCTATTTATTTTTCGTTACTTAAACACATCTTCCTCCTCTAGGAAGGAAGGAGAAAACCAGAAACAGGAGACAGGGCACAAGCTTCAAACCCAGATAGACCTCAGTTCTGCCGCTCACCACTTAGCAGCAGATGACTTGGGGATATTCTCTAAGCTGTTGGACCCTCATGTCCTCCTCTGCAAGAGGGCTGATAGAAACTTCCTCGCGTGGCTGTTGTGAAGCTTAAATGATAAAACATGAAATGCACTTTACAGCGTCTGACACATGTTAACTTCCAGGAGGAAACAACTACCATTATAATTTATATTATTATTTATCTTTCAAATGAAAGAGAATTCTATATTACAATTACACCAAAGGCAGGTCAGTTAGTTTTTAAACTGTGGTAGCATATAAATACCATTTTACCATTTTAAGTATTTTAATTTACGGTTCCATGATACTAAGTTCATTCAGGGTGTTGAGCAGCCACAGCTACCCGTTTCAGAACATGTCATCATTGTAAAAAGAAACTGTTCCTATTAAATGCTCCATTTACCTGTCTCCTCAGGTCCTAGTAACATCTTGTCTACTTTTTAACTCTGTGACTTTGTCTAGGTACCTCATATAAGTGAAATGATACATTTGTCCTTTTCTGCCTGACTTATTTCCCTCAGCACGATGGGTATGGGCATCATTTGCATTTCCTTGATGACCAGGTTTATTATGAGCTTTGGGCCATTTGTAGATCTTATTTGGAGAAATGTCTGTGCATGTCCTTTGTCCATTTTTAAAAAGGATTGTCTGAATTTTTTGCATTGTGTTATAGAATTCTTCATATATTCTGCCTATTAATTCATTTTAGATATATAATTTGAAAATATTTTCTGTCATTCTTCTGGTTGCCTTTTCACTATCGGACACTCTGATAGTATCTTTTGATATATTCAATGTTTAAAATAAGATAAAGCTCAATTTATATTTTTCTTTTGTTGTTTCCTTTTCTGCTTTTGTTTTCAAATCCAAGAAATCACTGCCAAAGCCAGGGTCATGAAACTTTGACTGTGTTTTCTTCTAAAGAGTTTTAGTTCTTAAGTGTTAGTTAGGCCTACATATTTGTGAATTGTCTGCTCCTCTACCTGGGCTGTCCTCGAAATTATATTTAAATCCTGAAGTTATAACAATCAAATTTGAATCGATATGAATGTAAATTAACTAGCATATAAAAATTCTACCCACATGATTTCATAACCTTTATATTATTAACGTCATAAATTACATCATTACCCATTATGTACTCAGTAACATAAATTTGTAAATATTTTCGATGCAGTTGTGTTTTCCTGTTTCTTTCTACGATTACATTTTTGTAAATTAAATAGGGTCTGAGATACCTTATCTATACATGCATAGATATATATATATATATATATATATATACACATGTAATTTTTGAAGGCTGTAGTGGTCTGTTTGGCCTTGAGTCTTTTAAAAGCTATTTTTCAGTTTATTTCTTGCCACGTATGGTCACTTAAGTCTTTGTTTCTTTGGTTCCTTGTCAACAAATACATGACAAAGATTTCCTTGAATGCCAGCGGTGAACATGAGCACACACGAGATCCCCTCAAATACAGCCACCTACTTGCAGGGCTCTGTTCTGGGATGCTCTGTCCCATACGTAGCGAGCCTAGCTCTGGGTCTAGCAAACATCTCAAGGTGCTTCATGTCTTCTCAGTCTTTTCTGATTGTGTGTTATGTGCGTGACTTCCACATTTTCCCTATATATAGCACTGCTTCTGAACGCTCTAACTTCCCAAAGAATGGTATTGCAGTTTCTCTGGGTCTTAGTCTATTCCCTCCAACCAAGAACCTTCTGGCCCACAGGTCTGTGAGTCATTACTCTCCAACTTTTACAAGAAGTGTCCAGCATTTTCCTGCTTGAGCACTGGCTTAGGCAAAAGGTAGATGAATACCTTTGAGGTTGTCTTTCAGTTATCTGACTCTTTAGAATGCAAACCTTAATTTGAAAATTAGGTCTGCACTGTCCCCTGCCATTCAAGGAAGGAATTGGAAATAGAATTGCTGCTGCTTTAAGACCCAGAGTTCGCAGCCAGCTCAAGGGTGAGTACAAAGTAGATTTTTAGATTTTTTTGTGACTTGGAAACTTTTTTAACTAAATAAAAGTCACAGAAAATAACAATACAAAATGGACAGCCCATTTTGGGGTAGCAGTAAGGTAAGCTGCCTCCAGCTAAGCACAGTTCACATGCATCCTGAGGACCTGGGGCCACTTATGGGGCTGGGAGGAATAACCATGATGAACAACTAATAAAATAAAGTGCTTCCTTCTTTCTGCCTGCCTCTGCTCACTTGCATTCCTACCTGCACATTTTCTTTGAAAATCACACACACACTAATGTATGTATGTTAAACTCACTCTTATAATAGCTTCTACTCGACTTTCTCAGTGCCTCCCAAACTTCTTGGAAGAGTTGCCCATACTCATTATTTCCTCCTGACACAGTACATTCATTCCTCAACCCACTGCCCTGTGACTTCTGTGCCACTGAACCTGCTCTACCTATTAATGAGCAAGTTGTTCACAGAAAACAGAGCGACCCTCTTCTGTCCTGGTTCCCCATCTACTCTGAGCCCATGTCCATGGATCTTGTTGGAGAGTGGCCTTTGTTTGTGTTTTCTTTGCTGGTCTCTAGTGTCTGTGATCCGGCCGCCCCTGTTCCCACTCCCCACTGGACAGCCTCCTTAGTCTCCTCAGGTAAGCCGGGAGGTTCTGGGGGTGTGCAGAGTGTCTGGAGCAGACGATCCTTGGTGCTCCATGGCAGTTCAAGCACGAAGCAGGCAGGTGGGGCACAGAACATTAAGCCCAAGGACCGGGGGTGGGGGTGGGGACCAAACAAAATAACAAAGTGCTTCCTCCTCTTCCTCCTTCCTGCCTTCCCTTAAAAATGTTACTTTCTCTTCTCCCCTCTGCTCTTGAAAAAAAAGCTAACCCAGCATTTATTCTCAGGCCTCTGTCCTTAGGCTTTGAGGCCTCTCCCTTCATCTAATTTTCCACTAACCCCTTAAACCTTAATGTGTAAAGTGGAATCTATCCAAAAGGATATTTAAGCATAGAGAAAACAATAGAACGACACAACAAAAGGTAAGATCAGAAGACTTTAGTTTTAGAACTGATTTGTTCACAGAAATGATGGCTATGTCATGTCAGGATACTTAAAATTAGACATGAGGAAAATATGCAGCTGGTGGTTTTGGAATTCTACTGTTTGATTTGTATTAATTTGCTGATGAAATGAAAGTGTGTAGGTTGTGATTCCTTAAAGTTGCAAAGTCTTATTTACAGATAGTCTGTTAAGAAATATGAAGTAGTAACTAGACTGATCATTTGGAGTGAATTCACTAGCATGAATTTCCAAATCATTCTTTGATTATATCTTCTCTCCCACAGAAAGTATTTACCAAAGGCTCCTAAAGAGCCTAATTACAGTTTATATATAATATCAGTTCATTCTATTCGTTTTACCAACAGATGCACATTTTCTGAAGTCCATGTATTAAATGAATGCCTTAGCTTCAGAGAAAGCAAGCTATATCTCAACTGACAAAAGTGTAGAATAGGTGGGGTATTTGTGGGGAGGAGGAGGTAGTGGAGGTCAACCAGAAGAGTGAGACAGAAAATTGTACAGCTTCCAACTACTCCCAAAGCAGGTTTTCCAGCACTGAGTCAGTATGATTTAAAGTCCAAGAATATCAACAGAACAATGTTCAAATGAAAATTCAAAATCCTATTTCAAAGTCATAAACGTGATTTTTATTATGCAATTTGATATTAGCCCTACACTGTCTCTCCCCCAATCCCATTATACATATTAATAAAATGCATTGATAATTTCATTTTTAAAAAGTTCAAAATGCATTTGCTATCCACTATTAAAGGGAGAATGCACCGAAAAGAAGAGGAAGAAGAGGAGGAGGAGGAAGAGGAGGGAAAGGAGGAGTGGGAGAGGGAAGAGGAAGAGGGAGAGGGGCAGGGGAGAGGGTGGAGAGGGACAGGGAAGAGGGGAGAGGGAACAAAGAAGAACCCCCTCACCTTTCTGGGCACTTTGAAGTCACTACCATGTTGGAGGGATTAGAAACCAGAGAAATAGAGTGTGAGGGACATGGAAATGCAGGCCCAGGAGGGCTGGTGGTGATGTGCAGGGGCGAGTGAGGCAGAGAGAAGCAGCAGGGGAAATGTGAGAGTGCTGGTGTCAGGGGAAGGAGCCCGTGGCCAGACAGAAGCAAGAAGGAAACCTGGAGAAGATGGGATACTGCATGTCCTCGGGAGCACACGTCAGAGTTGATGAGGGCCCCCATGCCAGGGACAGGAGAAGGGCCAGTGGCCACCACTGCTGACAATGGAATTAGCAGTTACTGAAGCTTCCTGAGCAATGACTGGCCTTGGTATCGATTACAGAAATCCTGACCCTTACAGCAATAGGTCAGGGTCTTCAGGTAGCCTTCATACATTTTTGAAGAGAAACGTATCTCTGCGCAGTCCAGTTCAGTGTGGTTGTGATACCACCCTTCTGCAAAAGAAGGACATTCATACTCAGGGCCAGAGAGCAATACTTGGGGCTCAAAGTCAGGGTGACTTTCCCAACCACACCACATCTGATCCAGACTGGGCACGCATCCAGTCCCGGCGGGGCACTGGAGAACCCCCAAGAAGTACCACCATCAGCTCAAGACAGGGAACTCTGGCTCTGCAAGTTACCTCTGTCGCTGTAAATGAAGAAATCTCTGGTTCGGCATCCAGGGCCCTGTTCCATGGTGCAACTGCCCTTGCCCCTCAATGACCGTGCTTAAAATTCAGACAGACCGTGCATACTGTGGCTGGAGCTGCAAAAAACAGACATGAAGGCCGATCCCAACGCCGAAGGACTGAGGTCAGGTGGGCTGAACACTGATAGGGAAAGGAGTTCAAGGGAAACGCATGACCCTAAGTACCTTCCCAGTGTCCTCTGGAAACCCAGAAGTGCTCCCATTAGTTTATGCTCATTGATTTTTTAAGGATCTTTGTTTTTGACACAGGGATCTTGATTCCACTAAAAATACAATGTCATGTGCTCAGGTGCTCAGGTATGTTGAGTCTGCAACTGCGGAGTTTCCCATGGACTCAGGTTTACCACCTGGGACCAGGAGGAAATGATCAAAATGAATAACTAAAGAAACAAAAATGCTTCTTCCTCCTCTTCTTCCTGCCCGCCTCCAAA
>RJWH01002647.1:194271-212119 GCA_004363575.1 Solenodon paradoxus
CCCTGGGAAAGACCTGAACTTCCCTCTGGAAGGATTTGGGGTGGAGACAGCACAGGGAGACAGACTTCAGGCTCCTGCCTGTCAGATCATCCCAGAACCTCGCCCTTGAACTCATCTCCTCCCAAGCTATCAGGTTGCCATCCCGGGACTGCTCCCCTGGCCTCCTCCGCGTCCTCACGGGCTCACCCACTCCTTGGAACAACAACAGAGGGAAGAGGCCCAGAATCGGGAACAGCAGCAGAAGCCTGTCCATGTCAGAATGGCAGCAGGACGCAGAGGGGCTGGAGCAGGGATCCAATGCCAGGACAACTGGCAGCTGCTGTGCTGTGTGGATGACAGACAGGCGAATCCGCACCCAGCGGCTTCTGGGCTGCCAGCAGCGCTTCCTTTTACACACCTGTGGGGGTTGGCGGGGTGTGCCCCCACGCAGGCCAGGAAACCGGCCCACAGAGCCAGCCCCCTTGGATACTTCTGAGCGGAGCCACCCCTTCCTTTCCCTTCAGGCTGCCCCTGGTGAGTGGGGGACACAACGCGTGACCAGCTCTAATGGGACCTCAACCGTCGGACCCTTTACTCTCTGACATCCCACTGTCTCAGCCCAAGAACAGAAGCTTCTAGTGTCGGTGGGATTTTGCTTAAATACCCATTTCCTCTGGGTCCGATGTCCCCTGTGATCCATCCTAAGACCCAAGCCAGCCAACAATGCGGGTTGACCCCTGCCTCAGGGCCCAGGATGCTCATCACAGGACAGTCATCCTGTCTGCCCCTCCCCTCCAGTGCCTGTGCATGGCAGGACCACGACCCTCTGCTAAGTGAAAGCCTTTCATGTCATTTTTTTCAATAGGGCACTGAAGTTTATTTACAATATACATAAGTCCTGTCTCACAAATGAGAAAATGAGATTTGCATAAAATCTGTGACAGCTGTATAACTGCAGTAAAATAAAATGGAGGTGGTATGTGACCGAAATAAGCTCCCGTCGTATATCTGATAGCTCTCACGAATCACTTAGACACCTCAGAAGTCAAATCTATACAAGCAAAGGCATAGCACCCCACAGAAGAGTACTGGGGCCCGATGCCAGCCTGGTCGTCATCCACTCTTGCACATAAAGCTTCCTGAACACCATCCCATTTGTCTCCGCATTCAGTTGTACAGAAAGGTAGACTTGCGCTGAGTAATAAATTGTGGCGACTTCCTAACTATTCAGGAATAAGAACATTCCCTAGGAGGTCCTTGAAGAATCAGAAGCATGATGTGTACATGTATTAAATTCATCCTGAGCCCACGACTGCCTCTTAAACTTACAAAGTTGGCAGAGATCTGAGAGAATAACGCATGCCTATAATCCAAGTTTAATTATCAATAAAGACCCCTTTGCTCCCACAGTGTCTCCGATCAGAGAATAAAGTATATGACCAGCCTACATAGAGGTCACCAGGCACCATTTTGCTCCCAGTGGAGGAGCCTCGCTTCTTCTGCAACCAGACAGTGGGCATCCTGAACCCCCCGCGGCTTCCAGGCCCACGCCAACCCTATCAGATCTCCCAGGAATGTGTCTAACCCGGGGCCTGATGAGACATAGCCCAGACTCGGAAATCACACAGACCTGGGTTTAAAACTTCATTTCAATATTTTAAACTTGGAGCTATGACAAGCTACACCATCTCTGTATACCTCCATTTTCTCTATTGAGTGGGAGTGATCATCGTAACACATGGGTCATAGAATGACCGTGAGGAAAATATGTACACTTAATGTTAGATTTTTTTTAGCAAATATCCAATACAGAGGAAAGGCTATCGTAAGTATAGCTACGCATTGCCTAATAACGGGGACACATCTTGAACAATGTGTTGTGAGGGGGTCATTGTGCAAATGACAGAGTGTACTAAATTTTGCTTTAGTCATGATCTTCACGGTGCTGAGAGGAATATGTTTTTTTGTTTTGATTTTTTTATTGTCGTCTTTATTCTGCACATTAAAGTAACTTCCTGTGTATAGGTTCACCATTCATTAGATATATGTCAACACACACTGCTCTCCACCAAATCACCAAGTGTTCTTCCCCATTGTCCAGTGGGCTCCGCCACCACTTGCCCCCACCCCCTCTCCCATTCCCTGTTGGTAACCGCAGCTCTGTTCCAAGTGTCCAAGGGTTGGTTTTGTTTCATGTGTTCCCTTGTTTTGTCTATTCACACTCCACCTATGAGTGAGGTCATCTGGTATCGATCTTGCTTCTTTTGAAATGGGCACTAAGGTTTCCTTCTGAAGAGCTCGGACCAGGTGTCAGGTTGGTAGAAGCTTCAGGACAAGGTCCCAGACACAGTGACCAGGAGCCCAGGCCTGGATTCCTGACAGTGCAGACCACTGTGGAACCCAGGCCCTGAACACTGGCTCCCGGTTGCTTTCCCCAGCACATGTCTGGGGTTAGTCTTTACTTTGTGGGGGAAGGTGGAGGCAATACTGATCCCCCAAGAGCATCTGAGATGTCAGAGTTCTGAGAATGCGTCTCTTGTGGAACACAGACAGAAGAAATTCATGGTGGGTCTCATAGAAAACCCTGTGTTTGTCAAAGAAGGAACACAAAATATTCTCATCCACTTAAAAAAGTAAAAGGAAAGAAAAGCAGAGCTCCATCTGTTAAGTGTAGGAGTCCCGAGTTCGAGAACACTGCTCATCTGTGTTCATCTAGAGAAAGGAGAGACAGAAATGAGACCCAGTCTTCCATTTCTTCTCTTCTCTCAGCATAAAAAGAGGCCAAAGGGGAGGAAGAAGAGAAGAGAGTCAGTCCCATAGGAAATAGAGCCCTGGGGCCTCCTGGGAAGAGCTGGAGCCTGGCTGCCTCCCAGATTCCCAGGAGAACAGGCCTGGAGTGAGGCCAATCAGGCATGTGGGTAGGAAGGATCCTCCTGTGGGACTGGGACCTGGAGACAGTGGCTTACCTTGGCTCAGACCCCCATAGGAGAACCGACAACCCTATCACCCCAGGGCACTGCAGGTGAAGGATGTGGAAGCACTGTGTGACTGCTACAGGGCTCCCCAGCCTGACTCAAGTCACTCTCAGGGCTCCTGATTTCTAACTTTGCAATTCTTATTTAAGTTTTTTATTTACGTTTTTATTTAATTCTTATTTAGAGTTTTCCTATGCTTAAATCTTAGAGATATTATCCTTTATTTTTCTAAGAATTTTCAATTTTGTTGTAATTTTTCTCTCAATTATTTTGTTTAGATTACTTATTTTTGTGCATAAAATAGGGATAGGGATAAATTTTCTACACATATAGGCAGTTATCCTAGAATTACTTACTGACATTGTCCTTTCTCCATTAATTTCTGATGCTACCCGTC
Source organism: Solenodon paradoxus (assembly GCA_004363575.1). Classification (NCBI taxonomy): domain Eukaryota; kingdom Metazoa; phylum Chordata; class Mammalia; order Eulipotyphla; family Solenodontidae; genus Solenodon; species Solenodon paradoxus. Next base: position 197,623 of record RJWH01002647.1, read on the forward strand.
ACATATTGGTTTTTTATATATATGGACTTGGATATGGGCTTATCTCTAGATCGGGAAAGAGCCCCGTGAGGCCCGAGCAATTAACATTGCATTGGATTAAACGTTTAACTTTACATCAATCCTATGCTTTTTAGTGTCCAGGCTCTATAATAAATCCTGATTTCTGGCATCATACTACAATGTTAGAGGTTGGAGGTATAAGAGGAAACAAGAAGTGTGAAGCTTGGTTGAATTAAATGGTCAAAGAGAGAAGAATGATGATCTTGAGATGAATGGAAGGAAATAATCTCACCTGGATTATTGTATTTCTTAGACTCCATTCTTCTGTTCTCGTTCCCTTTACAGTGTAGTCTCTTCTCAGCAGCTGAAGCAAAACCATTAAAACGTAATTCAAATCATGTAACTCCTCTGCTCAAATTCTTCAGTGACATCCCATCTCACTTGTAAAATCTAAAGACCTTATCATGATTTACATCGGCAAATAATGTCAGGCAGCACTAACATCACCTCCACTCTATACTTTGGATGATGATTTCAACTGCACTGAAATTCAGTCTGTTCCTCAAACATAGTTCCAAAAACATTTGTTGTTGTTGCTGCTGCAGGGCCTTTGCACATGCTCTGCTCAGAAAACTGCACTGGGCATTGTCATGGCTGCTCCCTTACTTCATTGTCATCTCTGCTGGAAAGATACTTCATCAGAAAAGCATTTCTAGCCACTTTGTATAAGAGAGCACTCTGATTCCTCAATCTTTAAACCTTTATTGCTCTTCATGGAACCCAATATCTTTGAAAATATTCATACTTTCTGATCTCCTCCCCTAAACATCTGTAAGCCATACCTGGATCTTTTTGGTTCAACACCACATCCCAGAGAGGTAGAGCCAAGCCCATTTCATCGAAAGCATCATATGTTTCAATGTAAGATAGACTTGGGATAAGGGCTGAGGGGAGGGAAGCAGAGATTTACCTTCAAAAAGACAGTTCAGAACTGTCTTTGTTGGAAGGAGGCCTAATAAAAAAATGAACATTGAGTTTACACAGAACAGAAGAATAAAAGGTGTTCAAAGGTCTATTGGTATTATTTAGACTAATGACAAGGGTCTGGTACCACTACTATGTGGGAGAAAGGTAACAGTTTTCAAAAGGGATGCACTTAAAATTCATTTGTAGGAGTTTTCTTTAAACCCTTGCACTTCACACTGTTTCATACTAGAAAAACAAAATAGATGTGCTTGTTGTTGAAAAAAAAAGTTTCCATTTATAAAAGAAACTTGGTAATAATTCATGATTAACCTCTTTTTCTCAGTTGTCCATGCAGAAAGACGCTCCAAGGTATAAACAAGCATTCAATGGATTGTTTTTTTGTGGGGCCACAGAGAAATATCTGCAGTTTCTTTTCTAAGCATCTTCATGAAATAGCAATAAATTAGTGAACTTGCCATCATCTGATCTTCTTTGTACACTTCCTAGATATGTCCCCGCTCCAAGACTGGATCCTTCCCTTGGGAATCTAGTTTTCATCCCCAAAACTTACACACATTATTTCTTTTGATATATTGCTGCATCTCCTCTGGTTATAAGCTAGTCTTCCTGACCAGCCAAGATGGTGATGATGGTGATGATAACAATAATAATTATTATTATGATGGTATGTTGATGATGATAAAAAATAATAAAAATTAATGAGAAAAGACATTTTAGCACTTAATTTTGCCAGATAACCCTGAAAGCACTTTGTAAGTATTAACTAGCTAGAAGCAGTCCCATGATATAAGTACTGTTGTTTTTGTTTCCATTTTAGAGATGAGGAAACTGAGGAAAAGTAGATCAAGTAAGCTGCCCGAGTGCTCACGACCAGAACAATATGACCTGGACTCACACCCCGGGTACCTGGGGTACTTCCTGTGCTCTTATCCACTGAGCTGCACTCTTAAAGGTGATTGTATGTCTTTGATAAGGTCAGATATGATTGTTGTTGACTTTGCTGTTTCAGTGCTCAAAGGTAATCTCATTTTCTTACTTCTAAGTTACGGTGAGGATGAGGAAAGGCACAACTTTTGTAGGAGACTCCAAATACTGACAGCATGATGACCACATCTTCTGCAGCACATAGCCCAGGTACATGGTGTGTTCGTGAAACATCAGAAAGGAAGAAAACAGGTTTACGGAGAGATGAGCTACTGAACTAATTGTGGGTAGTGATAAACCTAGGTTATAATAAATCAAGGACGTATTAAATGCAGGTTTCTTACTAGCTAGCATTGGCACCAAAGTCAGTCCATTCTCATCTGACTGCCCCCAGCAAAAGGAATATCCTTTTGTCCTCGTCCTTGATGCCCTTGATGGTACCCAGAATTGCTCATTCCAAGACTAAGTATTACTTCTTACAAATTTCTCTCAATAGCAAGGTGCATCAAACATACTAACAAATGTGATTGTAAGGAGAAAAGTTTAGTGTACTTGGCAGCAGACACTGCTTTATCCACTTCATCTTTATAAATTTGATCCCAGTTTAGTTCAGAGAGCAAGTGTCCAAGAGAAATGCTTAGTTGCCTAGAACCCTTGTGTCTAAGAGCAGTCATGTGACTCATATGACGGATGAGCTGGAAATGGAATGATAGAAGAATAAGACTCTGTCCAACATGTCTCTCTCTCAGAATGGAAGAGTTGACATGCTTCCCTTTACCTTTTGCTCTCTTCTCCCTCTATGAAGGATGGATGCAGTGTTAAGGGTGGAGGAGCAGAGGGTCAGAAAGAAGCTGAGTCATTGATGACTTTCTCAGGCATCTGACCCAACCCTACACTCTACCTCCAGATTGTGATTAATGTGGAACAAATAAAAACCCCTATTTGATTAAGCCACTAGAATTGGATATTTTGTTATATGTAACTGAACAGAACCCCACATGACACAGTGGCCAATTGATCATTATAAACAAGTGTTTCTCATTATCTTGTGATGCCGTACTCTTACCAGTGGAGGTAATTTTGGATAATATTAAATTAAGTATTTTCCAGACATCATTCAGTCTTGATTACTTCAAAAAGTCTCAGTTTAGTGCTAGTATTTCTTAAATAGCTCTCTTCTCCCTCTTGCAACAAAGTTCAGTACATTTTTGGCCAAGTGCCTTTGTTAACCACCATTATCTAATTAAAATTTAATAAGATAGCTTGGTTTTACACTGGGTTTGGTTTATAGTTACCTTTTTATCAGGGTTATGGTTTTCTATTCACGAAAATTACATAAAATCCCCTTACAAAATAAATTTAAATAAAAAATGTGAGTTGATTTAGAGAAAGCTATTATGTACATACAAATAAAAGTGATAGTGTAAGTTTCTTTCTGAAACAATGACAATGGCATATAAATGACTAACGTTAGGTCAATTTAATCCTAGCTATATTTAAATCTGGTTCAACGCCTACAAGAAGCATTTGAATCTCACTAACACATTTGAGCTATATTCTCTTTGCCAGTATAAAACAGCCTTGACAGAATTTAACCTGTTGTTCAAATATCCTCAGTACTAAAAGTGAACCAAGTTAGAAAACATCGTATGTAAAATTTCTTTAGCTCCTACTTCATTTATTAGTATAAATAGGATGTTTATGACCTATTACACTCTTACTAGACTGTTACCAAAATCTCAGTCCAAATGTCATTCTTTATAATAGTAAATAAAATTTCAGAATATTTTATACAAATGATCAATCAATATTTATACACTTCCAGTAATTAGAGAAAACCCATGATACTTTTTGGCAAAACTGTTTTACCTTGGGTATTTAAAAAAAATCCCCTCGTTTTCTTTGCTCTCCTCTTGCTAGTGGTACCTGTACAGCTGGTTGTCTTGACCCTGGCTAATTCTTGGTACTGTTGAATCTCTCCTGACAGCAGAAAGCAGTGATCAGATAGGTTGAAGGATTCAATGGAAATTTAATCTGATCAAATTTTTGTAAACTAGAATTGTAATGTCTGGGATTATCTGATGCCTGCAGGCTTCTCTTCCTTCTCTGCCCCAATGAATGACTGTTAAGGGAATTTATGTAAAGCATGGTATATGTCGATTTGTTGACTTGGTGCAGAACTGGATATCTTGCCTTTTTAATGGTAAAACTAAAGAGTAACATCATGGAGTCTAGGTTTTATGTGTAAAGGCGAAACATTTAAGTATATTCACTTAAGGTGTGTCCTGATGCAGTAATGTCATAATTTCCTTTACACAAGACTTTCAGCTTTGAGCCTAGAAGTAAAAGCAAAAGAAAGGAAAATAACCCAAGCAGGTATCTTTATCAATACAACAGTTTTTGTGCCAAGACTGACAACCTGGAGAAGAGAGTTGATGTGATGTTCACTGGGCTGGAGGAAAGGAATCCTCTACTTGTGACCAGCTAAGGAAGGCCATTTACAGTGCAGACAAGCTGAGAAACAACTGGAGAAATAAGCAAGAGAAAAGAGAAAAACTGTAAGGAAAGTGTAAGGAACAGAGGAACTTTTTGAGTTGGTGGTTTCAGTACCGCAGGTTACAGTGACTACTCTTATGTCTCCCCCACAGTGATTCTCATGTTTTCCCTTGTGTAGTCCTCTGCCTTTGAAACTGAGTGGGGACTGTGACCAAATCTAACTGAAAGTGGCAGAGTGATGCTGTATCAGTTGTTGGCGTAAGCCCTCAGATGTGCTGGGAGGAGGCCTGAGCAGCCTTGTAAGACTTTTGTACTCTGCTCCAACTATGTGGCAAAGCCATAGGAGAAATGGCATGAGAAAGAGGGAGCCTTAGAGGAAAACCCAGCTATCCCAGTGTCCCAATTGAGCTGAGGCCCCGGATGACCTACCAGCAGTATGAACCCAGATAAGTGACCATTGACAAGATCAACAGGAGAATCACCCAGCTAAGGCTGACCCAGTTTGCAGAACTGTAAGCAAATAAAATGTTCATTCATTGTTTTAAGCCACTACATTTTCGGGATGATTTGTTATACAACAAAAGGCAAATGTTAGCATGATCATGGAGAAGAGGTCAAGGATTAAGAGTCAGTTATCCACTCCCTGGGGTGGAATCATGTGGACAGAGATGCAGGCCTGGGCCCACTACGTGCTTGGTTCACTGTTTCTTAGCACTGTGATCTTGGGTAAGTTAGTTCATCATTCTGGGCCTCAAGTCTTGTTATCTGTAAAATGACAAAAATAATTCTTCCCTCGTAGGATAGTTAAGAAATGAGATGAGTGAAAGTTTGTTGACATATTAAGTGCCCACCAAAGAATAGTTCTCTTTAATTTCTTAACTTTGGTTTCCTTCCTCATCCCCTGCGCATATAAAACTACGTTAATTCTTAAGAGTAGTCTATGACCTGCTGAAGGCAATTCTACTATGGGTCAGTTTTGCACTCTGTGTGTGTATTTGGTGAAAATCATTGTGTTTATATGAAAAACTCTATTTTTTATGACGTCAGGTTTGGAGTCTACAGCAGGAATCAACGTGTATTTATGTCTGTGTCTGTGTGCTAGACCATCTATGCCTGCTCCTCTGAGTACCACAACTGCTTATTTACTTGGTTCACCAAGGAGCGTTGACGGTGCACTTAGCTTATTTTATTACAGATGGCATGAAGGCATATACTACATTTTCATTAGATGTTTACAAATAAGCATTACTATTTAAATTGTTTGTGAAGTTCACTTAAGCAAAAATTATGCATTTCATTGGATAATATTTGGTATTTGTTGAGAGTATGACTTTATACTAGAAGGTGATTTAGGGCCCTGGAAAAAAGGAGGTCCCATAGTGAGTGTCTAAATTATATTGAAACTATGCAGACACAAATATCCATAAGGAAACATGCACATGTGCCCGTGCAAATGAAGGAATTAAGGGGAAAAGAAATAAACCTGTCCTGGCCTGTTTCCATTTGTAAAATGAGAAAGCCAGACTAGAAGTTTCTCCAAGGTCACTTTCAGCTCTGAATGCAGCAGACATCTCAAATCCTGTGCCTGGGTTAGCCCCTTGTGGATATTAAGATTAGAAACACAGGTTGCTCTCCAGCAAATACTTTAATTGCAGAGCTTTAATTAGAAAATGAATCAAAATACTCTTTCAGGTTATTTTTTTAATTTTATTTTTAATTGTTTTTATTGCTTTCATTTTATTTTAAAAGAGAAATGAAAGCTGTAATTTGCCAAATTGCTGCACACATTTCTTTGCCATACAACTGTCCAAGCAAGTTAACCTAAAACAATTTTCTAAAATGTATTTTCAATGAGAAACTTAGATCCATGAAATTTGTCTTAAACACTTTTTCCTTCAGACACCCTATAGGACTTGAGTTTCCATATTTCAGGGCCAAAATCATTGTAAAGGAATTTACCTCAGTTTAGTAATTACCTTATATTAGTGTAGCACAAAGATGTTTTTCTCTTTATGGGTTAGGAGAGCCATTTGAATGCTTTGATTCTAGTAAGAAAAATACCAGCGGGGAGAGTAGGTGAATGCTCATGTAAGGTTTAGTCTATTAAAATGGACATTTCCAAAGCTTAGGAAGTGTAAATTCTTAGCAGGAACTTTCAGTAAGGGTAAGCTAATGTGGAAGAAAGCATGAACAAAGAGTAGAGCTGAAATACATCTGAGATTCTGCTTCTCTCTAAATTAGTTCTAGTGATTATAGCGACCATTTGTTTTTGTCCCTTCTCATGCAGAGAGGGAACGTTCTCCTCAAAATCTCCCCATTGACTTTCAGAATACTGACTTGCACTCAGGCTTCACAGTGGTGCATATATGTTAGACCACATTTTTCTTAAACTGTGGTAAAGAACCAGTCGGCTTCCTCTATGACATTTCCATCCACCACTAGTAAAGTGATACAAACAACAAAGACAACCAAAACACAAGCCTTGATTTTTAATTATTAGATTAAACTACTCTGTCAAATTGCAATGAAAGTTTCTAACCATCCTCAGTTTCTTTGTTTATCTTATTACAGATGTAAGAGAAGTGTGGGAAGAAGCAGGCCATGGTCCATAGACCACATTTTAAAAAGCACTGACTTGGATCGTCAGCAGTATTTATTATTTTAGGGGTGTTTGTATGACCTGACCTAGTGCCATCCACCTGAATGTTGGGACTTCAGCTGAGAATGCAGGGATAACAATTCTGTTTGTCTTGGCTGGATGTTATCTTGGGACCACAAGAGTAGTGGCTTAAGAATTAGCACTGAGAAAGAAGAACCAAGAGATGGCAAGTCAGAAGTTAGATCTATCCCTGTATTGTGGAGAAACATAAGTTCATAAACTTTTACATAAGTCAGAATTTGTCTGGTTTTCTGTCATTTGTAAGGGAAAGAGTTCTGTGTGATACTGTGATTACTTTTCATATTTCTCCAAGAACTCTCAATCTGTTTCTCTTTTGCCAATCATCTTTCCGAAACAGAGACCTGGTTATGCTATTCCTTGAGCTATGAAAACTTTGGATTTGTACTGCCCTCAGTACAAAGTTCAAGCTTCTTAAACTGTCATTCAAACATCTTTCACAACTGAGTTCCCTTCTACTTTTTCAGGCTAATTTTTTTGAGGCTTCTATCTTTAGGCTCATACATGCCTTATGATTTAGCATGACATATGCTTTTATAGGTTTTATAGGTTTGCCCATACTCCTTCTGTCTGGATTGCACTTCTTCCCACAGTTCTTTCTGACTTTCTAAGAATAGGACCTTGAGAACATAAGATATTCATTATTCTTACATGTTAAACATTACACATCATCATCATTACTACTGATTCCAGGACTAATTTGAGAGTGTTAGCAGGAGGGCAAATTGATGCACCTGGACACTTGATAAAAGTGCATTTAAACCCCAAAGATCTTACTTCAGAGGGAGTCTAATATACTACTAAAATATCAGAAAGCAACAAGCTTAGACAAAGTGACCTTAAGTTATTGCAAAAATGAATAGGCAAGATTGAAAACACACATCCAAGCCAAAATTTGTTCACGGATGTTCATAGAAGTTTTATTCGTAGTAGCCCAAAGTGGAACCAACCCAAATATTCATCATCTGGTCAATCTATAAACAAAATTGCTATATTCATACAGTGGCATATTATCTGCCATAAAAACAATGAAATATGGATACATGTTACAATGTGAACCTTGAAACACGTCATGTGAAAGCAGATAGATACAAAAAGCCATGTTTTAGAATTCCATTTATATGAAATACTCAGAATTGAAAAATGGATATAAAATATATTAATAGTGACATAGGGTTGGGGCCTGGGAATGAGAAGATTTAAGCTTTGAAGGCTAAGGGAAACAGTTTCATTTTCATTTAGATGATGTTCTAAAATTGACTGTGGTGATGAGTGCTTAAGGTTGTGAATATACTAAAAACCATTGAATTGTACACTTATGATAGGTGAATTAGATCTTAATAAAATGGCTTTTTTAAAAAGAAAATGTATAGGCACTTTTCTCATAGTTGCCAAAACTGAGATGCAACCAAGATGTCCAAGGTAACTGAGTATTATCAACTGTGACACTTTTAGACAATGGAAAATTATTTATTGATTAAAATGAATGATTAAGCCAGGAAAAGACATGGAGGAATCTTAAATGCATATCGTTAAGAGACAAGTCAATCCGAACAGGAATGAATACATATTTTCTGATTCCAGCAATAAGACATTCTGAAAAAGGCAAAATTCTGGAGACAGTAAAAGTGATCGGTGTTTTCCAGGAGAGAAGGGTGAGGATGAGATGCCTAGGGAGAACACGGAGAATTTTAGGGCAATGAAACTATTCTGTATGATACTATAATGGTAGATACATGCCACTGTGTATTTGTCCAAACACGTAGAATGTACACCTCCAAGGTGAACCCTAATGTAAACTATGAACTTGGAATGATAATACCATGACATGTAGGCAGACTGTTGTAACAAATGTCCCACTCTGGTGCTGGATGTTAATAGTGAGAGGTTGTATGTGAATGTTATGTGGGGGTGAGGATTGGGGGCATATAGCAACTCTTACTTGCTGCTCAATTTTGCTGTGCTCTGATGATCAAAGTCTAAAGAAGAACAGGAAAAACTGGAGGAAGAGTAAAATGTGTGCGATGTATTCCTGAGAGGGATGATATTTTAAACTTTTATTATTCATTTATACCTTACTGAGAGTCATATGTAATACAGTTCTTAAAGTCAGACTTTAAGAGACCAATAGAGAAAACCTCTAAAGACACTGGTGCTAAGAGTGAAAAGGAAAAGGGACCTAAGAGGTGTAAAATTTTGATAAAATTTTTTGATAAAATATCAAAAATAGCTTTCCTTATTTCACAAGTTTGTCAGCATTTACTGGAGAAAATGAATGTTCTCAGTTACACAAATGTCTTAATTTTAGGAATAGGACAAACTTTTATTTTAAGAAGTTACTTATTAATCTTAGTCAAAAGAGAAGTGTTGAGAATGTATTTAGGAGATTTAGTAGTCAGGACTCTGCTATGTACTTGCTGGGTGATCTAGGAAAGTCTCTGGACCTCTCTAAGCTTCAGTTTTATTCACTGATAAAAGAGGGCATAGTAATGCCTGTTTTTGTTACACCACAACATGGTTGTGAAAATCACTGCAATTGCTAAAATTCTAATGTTTTATATATTAGATAAATTTAGTATAGTTAATGTTAGTGTAGGAAGGATAATTACTATGACTCTCTTCTATTAACTAACAATGGAGTTTATTTTTGGTGGTACAAAAAGAAAAAAAAGGTTTTGTATTTATTATTCCATTAAATTTTGAGGCTGCTTCTACCACGTTTTAAACATGAATCTCAGTATTTGTGGAAAAGCCTTTTGATTCAAATTCCTTGTTGATTTGAACTTATGGTATGCTAATATATGTAAGGATATCCAGCTAACACCTGCTTTTTATAAAAACAGCTTTGACCATTTTCTCTAAGAATTGTTCATTTGTATCAGAAAATTGGAGAGGGTAGGCATGCAGAGTTTGCACAGTTAGGATGCAGAATACATGACCCTTCTGATTTATTTCAGAGATGAATTGGCAATTCACAAATGCTGGGGGAACTCTCCTGTGGAGTGCTAACTCTTGGCCCGAGTAGGGCTTCTCCCTAAGACCGCACCGTGAGGACTTTGAGGACCGTTACTTACAGGTACAGGGTCTGCTAGTTTCCAGAAGTAAATATTAATTAATTGAAAACTTGGCTGCTTATCAGCGTAAGGAGGAAGTGGTGCCTCTTGGCAGATTTTATCCTCAAGGCAGGTTACTTGCTCCTGCATAACTGAAAGACTGCCTGGCCCAAAGGCTGTCTGACTTTTTCACAGGAGATCAAGTAACAGAGCGAGGCCATGGGTGTCAAATAAAGGGCACTGGGATTTAAGGAAAATGAGTAATTAGACAGTTTAGAGAACAGCTATCATGAAGATAAAAAGTCTAGAAAAGAAGATACAGGAAGAGGGGGAGGGAAATATTGGCGTCATTTAAACCTGACAAAAGGAGTCTGGATAAAGTGTGGCAGGTTTTTAACATATTTGGGAATGATGATTTACAGCAAAACTTTTTCAATCTTTTTCCCTGGCCAGGCACTCTCTGGAAAAGATACAGCCTCCTCAAGGGTAATCAGGCAAGGCATCTCCAGGCTGGAGTCTGCCCTAAGGCTTTGATACTCCAAGCTCCTACCTGCCACCTGAGCCTTTGGGAGAGTGTTAGAATAATGGTGAGGACCCAGGCCCCCAAATCCCTAGTTTGAAACCCTCATCCCAATGTATTGGTATTAGAAAATAGGGGCCTTTGGGAGGTAGTTGATGAATGCTTCTTCATTTTGAGTCAGCCCTCCTGATTAAAGATGGTAAAGACTGACTGGAAAAGAAAACAAAAATGTAGATTCAACGTTCACAAAACCAAATAAGTGTAAAAGAACTTGAAGTTCTCTATCTGGACTCATGTAAGGGAAAAACGTTCTACAGGAAAGATGGATTTGAGAACTGCAAAACTTCCAGGCAGTTATTTCAGACTTTCAAGACAGTGAATCAGTGAGACCCAAGTCAAGGTCTTCAAACGGTAAAGACACTTAGGTCTGTCTCATAGATGGAACACGTGAGAATGTAGTCAGAAAACAGGAAGGCAGGGTAGCATAGAAAAACCTAGAGGGCCCAGGAAGGGTGAAGGGATGTGGGCAAGGGGGCAGGGGGAGGGGTGCAGGGGTGGGGCAGGGGCTGTGACACACCCTCCTTGTTGTCCCCGCCCCCTCTCCTTGGAAACCCTTTGTGACTATACAATGCTCTGTGATGTAGGCCTGGGATTTAAGTCCAGTGCCAGGGCTCTCAGAGCTCAGTTGCTTCAGGCAGCTTCGAGATTCAGACGATGCAATTCAGAAAACGGAATGTTTCCTCATTTCTGAAGAATCGTACTTAATCTGGGTTGAGCTTTAGCTCAATATCTTTGGACATTGACCCCAACTTCATATACTTTCATGGGTTGCTGTTCCTCATTTTTTTTCCTGTGCTATTTGGTAGTAACTCTTTTTACCACCTGGAGGAACAGAAACATCCGAAAGGTAAGGACCCCAACAGGGATTTTTTTTAAAGAAAGGTGTAGGCAGAAATGAAGGTAAGAAGGAAGAAAGAGAGAGAAGCCTTTGAGTTTTCTATTTTTATGTACTTGTTCACACTGACTGTTTCCTCTGGACCCAGGACTCGAATCCAGGGAGGAGTATGTGACCCACAATCCTTCAGAGGCGATTGACCTAACTGCTACTCCACCAGGGTGTAACAGCAGGGATTCTTTATTGTTTCCCTTTTTCGCTGTTTTCTTCTTTCCTTCCTTTTTTTTCTTTCCTTTTTTCCTTCCTTCCTTCCCTCCCTCCCTTTTTTTTTCTTTTTAGAGGAAAGGTGCAGACAGGAATGAAGGTGAGCAGAAGCAGGCAAGAAGATAGAGGAGGAAGAATAATTTCGTTTAGTTATTCATCTTGGTTGTTCCAGCCCCATGACTTGAACCCAAAATCTTGGGATGTACGTGGACTGGGTCCAACTGCTACTCTACCAGGGTGCTCCAGCTGTTTCTATTTCTATTTCCACATTTTAAAATGAGTTTGGTTGGCTCAGAGAAGCACCTAACATGGGAAATCTGAATAGAGGAAACATCATCCTTTTAGGGGAACAGGCCAGGTTGGGGTAGGGGTTCAGTTGAGAATATTTCTACTTGGTGTTCACAGATCATCGGGGTAGTGGAGGATTCCAGTACACAATCCTCAAGAGTGTTTCTATAGTCCTGGATTACATTATTTATAACACTTGGGATGTCTGCAGAGATCCCCAACGTTTAATCATGAGTCACATTCCCATGCTAGCTGGATCAAATCTTCCTTCCTGTTGGCTTGATCAGGACAGCAGTGCTGAACCTTTGAGAATCTTTGAGTAGAGGCTGGCATCTAAGCTAAGCTCTGTCTCAGAATATAGGGCCCTCTCGGAGGGAGCACGCAAATGATTGTTGACCTCAGATTCTAGGTATTCTCTGAGCAGAGGTTTTTTAATGGAACATTTCAAGTGTGGACCTCATAGACACAAGCCTTGAGATTTTTTAAATGGTACAGTTGAAAGCATTTAATCATCTTGAAAATGAATAAAAGGAACACAAAGTTCTATTAATTAAAACTGTCATGTTATTCTTGACTAATGAATGTCTGAGTTCTCTAGAGACAGTAATGGGAAAACTGAGTCCTATCTTTTCATTCTTTTCTTTTTTGTTCTCAGCGTCGGGGCAGAGTCAAGAGGAGAAGGAAAGGTGGAACACCGAAAGGTAAGGTTCTGCCTTTTCCAGTTGAGCTCTCCAAGGGTGACCCTTATTCTCCTTTTCATGAGGTCCCAGGTACATGAACTCTTGAGGATGTCAATAACTAGAGTATTCAGAAAATGAGGTCCTCCAAGGAGAGGCTCACGGGAAGGCAGTCAGAACCTGAGACACTTCTCAGATTTTCTACTCTGACCGTCTCTGGGCAGACAAACATGGACAATGGCTGTTGTCCAATATGTGGAATGGAACATTTCAAGAGTCAAAACTTCTGTCTCCTAAATTCATAAAATTATATTGACTTCATGGCCATCAGATTCCTCTGTGAGGTAACTATCGATCTCTGTGCTTCACATGGTGGTATGGAGCATCGTATGAGAGAATGTGTGAAAATTCTTTATGAATCCCTAGTGAAGCTACACACCTATATGAACCTTATTAATATTATCATCGCCCATTTGACCTCATTTATTGATTTTTAAAGCCTTCAGAGTCTGATATTCCCAGGGTCTTCTATTAAAGGATTCCTGTATAATATCCTTCTACCTTTATGACATATAATCCACTCTTCTGGTTTCCCAGGTTGGAGCTATTACCAGCATGAAGCAGAGGAGAAGAAACTGATTTCTATTTTGAAAAGGTGACTACTCTTTCTGCTTATTTTCTCATCCTTCCTTAGCATGTCCTATGCAATTCTCGGGACTTGGTGCTGACTGCCATAACCATGGAGGGGACAGCAAGGGAGGGGGAGCCATAGGAATGGGTGTATGAATGAAGGCCTTGGGTAAGGGCAGTGTATTGTGAGGTCATAGAGGTGGGACAAAGAGAAGGGCCAGCAAGTTTCTGTCAGCCCCACCCAGGACAGCCTATAGGTTCTCCTTTCCTTGTTCTGGTCCTGGCTGCAGCTTTGTACTTCCTGTTTTCTGCAGCCGGCATCATGACACCATCCACTTGCATCAACTATCATGTCCAGAACCCTTCTGTGAACTGTATAATAGAGTAACTGCGGAGGTCAATTGCCTGCTGTTCCCAGAAGCCCTGGAAAACGCTGCTGCATCTCTGTCACCTTTGGCTTCCACAGTTTCTATGTCAGACTCACCATTCACTCTGTCTCCTCCCTTCTCTGTAGCCCCTCCAGAGGACCTAATTCCTTCCTCTCAGATTGTGCCTTCACCGCCCCCCTCCATTCTCTCACCTAACCCAATAATCCCTTTAGATGACTGTCTTTCCCCCTTACCACTGGGTTACGCTCTACCAACAGAGGCTTTTTTCCCCTTGCACTCTGAATTCCCAGTGGACCACTCCTCATTCCAACCTCTTGCCTTTCCCCTTCTCCCTCCATATGACACTCAGAGAGTGGATCCTCTTCTTCAACTGGAGGGTCCTTTGTCTCTTTATTTCATTTTCTCAATTGACACTACTCTTCCCCAAGGTAGTAACACCTTACCAGATTTGTCCCAGGCAATGAATCCCACTGATTCATATGTTCATCATCAAGCACTAGCAACTTTATCTGTTTCACCACCACCAGACTGCACTTTAACTGTGACTCGACCTCGGTCATTTTCCATCTTGTTGAAGCTTGTTTCAGAGAACTCATCTTCAGATAGCCCTCGTGGGCTGTATACCTATGTACTAGCAATCAGAGCAATTGACCATTCAAGGCTATCAGTTTCAGAATTCTCCTGGTGGCAGGCTCAT